>CACRXK020007026.1:12263-23753 GCA_902702795.2 Paramuricea clavata
CCCCCCCCCCCCCCCGATATTTTTAGCATCACAAAAAGCCGAAAAGGGATGTACACAGTACTCGCACGCAATGATTTTGCTAAGGCATTTAGAACATGATTGCAATAATTTCACGTCATTTTACATGCGCCATACTTTTACTTTTTTAAGTCCTACCTTCTGCTAAAAATCAAATGCTTCGCTTTCGGTATAAAAATATGCACGCTCTCGCATTTGTATAACTGCATTTGTATAACCGTGACCACGCAGTAATTATCAAAGCAATGTTACCATGTGTTGAATGTCAAAACGTTACGTTTCGTATTTGCTCCCAAAATAAAGGCGGCGTTTTTCGAATGTATACGTTTACGCACCGGGAAAAGTTTAAATCTTTCGATCAACAAATATGCTTTAAATAATTCACAACACTAAATGCTGACCTTTTATTCATTTAATTATTTCATATAGGAAACTGGATTTAGACTTTTCCGTGTGTGTACGCACTGACGCACATATAATAAAAAACGCTTAACTGGAAAGCAGCCTTAACAACACTAAATTCCAATCAATAAACATCGGTAAAGTCAAGGAATTGCCGTATTTATACAATACAATCCTTAGGGATAATTCACAAATGGGCATGTGCCCCCCCGCAATTACGAATTATAAATGCAGGTCTATTATCCTTGTTACTGGTATACATCGTCATTGTTTAAAGTTCTATGATTTCTATCTTCTTTAAATTAAAACGCTAAGATG
Source organism: Paramuricea clavata (assembly GCA_902702795.2). Lineage (NCBI taxonomy): Eukaryota > Metazoa > Cnidaria > Anthozoa > Malacalcyonacea > Plexauridae > Paramuricea > Paramuricea clavata. The sequence continues at coordinate 13,002 of CACRXK020007026.1, forward strand.
CAAGTTACAGTATAACTTTAAATTAAAAGTGAACCAAATGGCTAAACAAACAATGAATTGTCGTTCTCATCGTTGAACTTGAAATGCTATTTTTCAACTCGCTAGTTGACAGCTGTGATGCCAACCTAACACGTTGCAGCACTTTAGTCTGAAGCACTGACGCGCGCAGAACTCAAAACAAAAGTGAGATGCATGCTCCACATGAATGTCTGAGACACTCGACGATGAAATGGAAGAAAGCTGGATATCAAGGTTGATAATCGCAATACTCAAAATCGCTTTGCATTTTGCGATTTGCGAAGCGTTAATTCGGACCCTGAATCTCTGTTCAAAACTGAACCGAAAATGCTAGACTTGCTTTAATTCTTTCCTTCAATTTCATTCTGTATTATTTACTATAATGGAACTCATGTTATTTACACTGTGTTATATCAATACATATAAACACTGACAGAAAACAATTAAAGCAAGTCTTGCATTTTCGGTTCAGTTTTGAACCGAGATTTTCCGAAGTTGACAAGTCTCTCTTTTTCGCTCCGCCTCTCTGTGCTACGTCATGTAATGTACACTATAGTGGATCGATATGACAATGAAAGAGAGACTTGGAGCAAGTCTACATCACCGCCCGCCTGTATTTTAAGAATATAGTACAAAACATAATCCGAAGATTAGCATCTTGAAACCCAAAATATGAGTCAAACAAGAAAGTGAGGGAGTAATATTTCGATTTTATTACAAAATCATCATCAGACTAACTATATTTACCATATATACATGGTCTTATATACAACTTGGCAAGGCATGATGACATCAAACGGAAGTCTCAATCAGAACCACGATTGAAGACCATGTATATATATATATAATTGTATATATACGATCATGTATATATAAGATCTGTATATATAAGACCATGTATATGTTGTAACTATAGTTAGTCTGATGATTTTGTAATAAAATCGAAATATTACTCATTCACTTTCTTGTTTGACTCATATTTTGGGTTTCGAGATGCTAATGTTCGGATTATGTTTTGTACTATTTTTTTAAATTGTCGGCTGGTATTGGTTTTTGTATTTGAAGAGCCTCGAGTGAATTTGTGCCTGGGGGCCCGGGCCCATCTCCGGCTATGTCTATACTGAGCACAATACAGCTTAATGCACTAGTCAATTGAAACCCTGCCCCTTCCCCCGAATATGTTGGGATTTTAACATTTCACAAGTGTTAAACTCCCGGCCCAAAAATGTTGTTCAATTGTTAACATATCTACCCCAGCCTTTTTCATGTGGTGATACACCCAGGCTATTATAACTTGCTTTTATATTAGTGTTAAATCCTGGAATCGAAGAGGCGATGCTCGGTTAAAATGCTGTATTTCCCCCGCAAACTCTTGATAAAACCCGACCTGTCCCAGTGGGGTTGGGGTTTCACTATTGACTAAGTACATAATAGGTTAACTACACATGCATGATCGGTCTGATTACAGTCAATTTCAGCAGACTTTTCACCGTAAGATTCCAAACTTTGTTCCGAACTTCGCAAATTCGTTGCCAAGTTCAAAAAAATTCACTAACAGGTTTGTAAACAAAGCCTCTGATTGGCTATTAAATCAAACCTTTGTGAATTTCATTATGAACTTTTGAACTTGGCAACGAATTTGCGAAGTTCGGAACGAAGTTCGGAACATTCAAGTGAAAAGTAAGTTGAAATCGACTGTAACACATTGAGTGACATTGATCTCCCTATAGATCTATTCAAGTTTTTGACAGTTTCTCAGCCATTTTATATGCTGGTAAGACAGTGTTTTTCAAGAGTTTATTGTATTACAAAAAAACCCCAGATTTCTAAAGAGAAATTCGTGGCAACAGTTGGGTTATTTTATTTATGTACATTCATGGTATCAGTTAGACAACAACATGCTTTTTGATCAGCTTGTTTTGTACTAGTAGCCAGTCAAGCTTTATTTAGAAACTTGTTTTCAAATCATATTATGAACTTACAAATTTTGCAGTTGATGGTTTAATACTGTTACTGCACATAAAAATTGCAATTTGTTTGCGTCAGTTGCAATTTGCTAGGGCAATCAATATTGCATGACAATATTGCAATGTTGCCTGCAACGGAATACCGGATTTGACTGTAAATACACATGTTACATATATGTCTATCTAAGGTTCAACATTCTATGGCATTTAATATAAGTTCAAAATCTGGGTGTATAAGCCGTATTTTATACACTTCCAAAGAATAAATTATTAACCCAATTACATTGTCCCATTCAATACACTAATCACACGTACATGATATTATTAGTAATTGAATTACACACCGAGATTATTATCTAAACAATCTTATATCGTAATATTGTTCAATTCACTTTTATTAAATGTGTTCAATTAACCCATTAACTGGGTAATATATGCATCGTGATGAGCCCTACTTTATTATTTCACTCTGTATATAAATTTCCCCTTGATAATTTCTGTCTACCAGATCCTTACTGTCGTTCCAATTGAAGTGTTGCTCAAATATTGATTCAATACATTACCTCGGGCTGACCAATTCATTTCATCAAGTTCCTCGAGATATTCATACACTTCCTGTGAAAGAGCCAATTCCAAGTATTTGATCATTTCTGGTCACTTCCTTTCTATTTATGATTGGTTAGTTGCACAAACAACAAAGGTGATTGGTGCATTCAAACTATTCAACAGGAAGTTTACAATTCTACTAGGATGTGTATGAATATCTCGAGGAACTTGATGAAATGAATTGGTCAGCCCGAGGTAATGTATTGAATCAATATTTGAAGAACACTTCAATTGGAACGACAGTAAACTATTATTCAATAGTGAGATGGTAACAAAATCTTGATATTTATCCACTAATGTATACTGTCACTGGATGACTGTGTGTTAGTCATGATACAATAATCAGTGGCGTAGCCAGCCCAACAATTTAGTCCTGCTATCCAAATGCAAAATCATCATTATTCATTTCTTTAGAAATTGATTGTTTTCACAGTCAATGAACACAAAAATATTTGCATAGCGGGACTAAATCATCGGGCTGGCTACGCTACTGACAATAATAAAGTTGGGAGCATTGCAGCTAATCAGTTGATTAATCTTACTCATTTTAGACAATTCAACTACGTAACAAAATACCAATGTGTACAAGCCAATCAAGTCCAACATATTGTCGTTTTGGGATGTTGTAAAATAGTTCAGTTGGATTTGCAGATGAAGTACTTTAAAAGGTCAGTTTCACTTACAATAGTTGTGTATTGTGTTAGCAAAGTACTATTATACAAGAATGTTATAAAAACTTCCTTCAATGGTCCCCCTTTCCATTTCACCCAAGTATGTAGTTCAAATCTGTTGATTGGGCACTTTTGCATTTTTCGAAAATTTCTAATGGTCCTCCCTTTGTTGATCTCAGGGTTCCTTGTGGTCTCTCCTTTGCATTTGACCCAAAATTTTTAAAACATGTTTTTATCGAAAGTAATTGTTTTGATGGCAGGAAGGTTTTGACAATTTTAAGAAAATTTGGACTAGTTTGATGGGTTTTTTTTAATGTTTTTGAAAAATTCCTGTGGTCCCCCTTTGCTAAAGCCTAGGGTAGGGGAAGTTTTAAGTGGCAATGCACAGCCCCACTTTATTATTTTACTCTGTCTAAGGAGTGCTTGACACTCAATGGGTTAATCTGCCCATGATGCACATCTTGGTGACTCTTTAATTAAAGTGCCTATGAAACAAATTCGAGGACTACAGATGAGATGAGTTGGTTTTTGTACTATTTATTAAGATGTATGCTATATACAACAGGAATTGTATTGAATTAAAATACAAACTATCACAGTCAAATCCTGTGTTCCGTTGCCGGCAGTATTGTCACACAATAATCTATATTGCAATGTTGATTGTTCTAGCAAATTGCAAACAATTTAACACAAATTGCAATTTTTACGTACAGTTGCAATTATTGGGCGTGTTGACAATTTGTTGAGAGGTTGTCAAGCATTTGATCAGCTTGTTTTGTACTAGTAGCCAGTCGGGCTTTATTTACAAGCTTGTTTTCAAATCAAATTATGAACTTCTGAATTTTGCAGTTGATGGTTTAATACTGTTACTGCACATAAAAATTGCAATTTGTTTGCGTCAGTTGCAATTTGCTAGGGCAATCAATATTGTGTGGCAATGTTGCCCACAACGGAACACCACATTTGACTGTAAATACACATGTTATATGGATGTCCATCTAAGTTCAAAATCTGGGTGTACAAGCTGTATTTTATACACTTCCAAAGAATAAATTATTAACCCAATTACATTGTCCCATTCAATACACTAATCACACGTACATGATATTATTAGTAATTTGAATTACACACCGAGATTATTATCTAAACAATCTTATATCGTAATATCGTTCAATTCACTTTTATTAAATGTGTTCAATTAACCCTTTAACTGGGTAATATATGCATCCTGATGAGCCCTACTTTATTATTTCACTCTGTATATAAATTTCCCCTTGATAATTTCTTTATTTACCCTCGAAATAAATCTGGTATTTCCACGCACCCATGTATTATTCTCTATTTATTTACTTTGGTAAATCATTGCAGAATTTATAATAAATTACAAAACACCCACAGATACATGTAAAACCAGCTCATTACATGACTCCTCAGAGGATAATCTTTCAATCTTCAAATGTTTTTTATTTAGGTTTCACGAATGTTAGCAGCCAAAGCCTCACTAGCTGCCAGAGTGGATGCATTGGGCAAGGACTCAAGTGTTGAACTGGGAATGTAAACAAAGCTAAAGTCGAGTCAAGAGTCTGTGCATTGGAAGAAGGCCATGTAAGTGCTTGTAAAGTGTAAGCAGGTTTAACAATACCAACTGTGATTTTAATGCACACCCTGCAGTAAGCAACAATGCATCTAAAGTAATGCAGTCTATTTCAAAGCGACTTACAACGGTTTTACATGATACTGTATTAGGCAGTTGCGATATTGAAAAAAATCGATATATCGATATCGAAAAAAAAAATATTGATAATATTGACTATATCGAATTATGCAAATGAGAAAACGTAATTTAGTCAACTTGCATGTATATGCATCACAAACAGTTAAAAAGAAGTGCATGAAACCAGTCATTGTACGTCTCAAAGATTTATTAACAACAGTTTATCTGTCATCTCCAACTCAGCTTTTAATTTCAATTGCCCACGCACTTGTAACATAAATTCACAATTGCCGCCATACACACATTGTCTAAACTTCACCGATGAAAACAATAATTGCCGAATAATCGCAGATTAAGTTGTTTAGTTACAACTTTCGATATGCGAAATATTAAATATCGATATATTTGAAATATCGATATATCGCAACTGCCTATGCTGTGTGCGACCACCTCATGCAAATCTGGTTGATAATAATAGATGTTTCTTTTCCAAACATTTTCCCAAGACAATCATCTTATTTCGGGATCAACAATTTTTCCTTGACAACTTTTATTTGACAACTTTTATTTGACAAGTTTGTTTTCTTGTGATGTTACTCTGAGTGTATGACCACACCGGCATATGCCAGGCATATTTTTCAAGCTTACCTGGTGTGGATATACACTTGAGTAAACATCACAAGCATCATATTCACCTGAGTACATTACACCAACACACAAAAAATTCAAGTTTGTTTTCTTTGTGTGTACATAAATTTTTAAGCTTGCCTTACCAAGTTTTGTAAAAAATAATTTACTTATTTTTTGCAGTTGAAGAAATTAAGTGGTACTGGTAAATCGGTTGCCAAGGCTGAAAAGTACGAAATGAAAGAGTGAGTAAAAATTTATGCAAATATATTTTTTGTCTATAATTCGTACCTTTTTTGTGTTGGTGTTACATACTCAGGGTGAATATGATATTTGTGGTGTTACTCTGAGAATGCATCCACACCAGGCAAGCTGAAAAGTTTACCTGACCATGGTGGGAATTGAACCCACAACCTTTGGGATACATAGATAGAGAAAATACTTAATGGTGTGTTGCCACTTGAAGGGTTCACAGGATACATGGGCATATACTCTGATTAACCCATTGACTGACAGCACTTTCATCTCTTCATTTCTAGTGAGGTCAAAGGTTATAACCCAGCAACAGACTCAACCCTCCCAACCTCCAGCAAGAAACGTAAACATGAAGAGACAGTTTATACAGAAGAGACAAACGGTCAACCTGAAGGTATGCTTATGTCATTCACTAATGTATTATTTATAATTGATGTTAGTGAGCAACACTGTCCATTACCCAGATTTTTGTTAATAATTTAAGAGACAGATGATGAGATCGTCCACAATGATGTTGAGCAAATTTTAAAAATATTTTTTAGCTAGGGGTGCATCGGAACCACAATTTTTCAGAGTCTAGCGCCAGGCGATTTTGCTTGTCAATGGGAAAGCTCTGCGGCTTAACCAAAAAGTCTAACGTTTCTAGTTAACCCATTGAGCCGCAATGCGCCCTACTTATTTTTTTACTTGTCTAATGCCAGGCGATTTTGCTCATCAATGGGAAAGCTCTGCAGCTTAATGGGTTAACCAAAAAGTCTGACAATGTTTATAGTTAACCCATTGAGCTGCAATGCGCCCTACTTATTATTTTTTTAGTTGTCTAACGCCAGACATTTTACTTGTCAATGGGGAAGCTCTGCAGTTTAATGGGTTAAACTTTGTTTGCTTGAGTGAAGATATAACTAGTTAATTGTGAACAAGAACTTTTCATCCAATTTTATAATCTTTATTTTTGGGAAAGGAGGAAAAAGTAAAGACTAAATCCTTAACTTTTCGTCCATTTTTACCTGCTGTACTTTTTTGATTTTTGTAAAAGTGGTGAAAAATAGCAAATGCAGGCCCTAAATGTTTCGTCCATTTTAGCCAGGCATACATTTGTTTAGATCATCTTTATTATTCACATCAACTTCCCTTTTAACTATAATAGACAATAATTCCATTGCCCTTAAAGGCACAGTTCAGCCTTTTGGATGATACTTTATAAGGCGCGTTTCCCTTGAGAAAAAAAATTAACTAGGAAAATCAATTATGCATAATTCAATATCAGTAAACTCAATGTTTTTAACAATAAAAATGATTTTAAGTGTTAAAAACATCAAGTTTGCAGATTTTGAATTATGCTCAATTGATTTTCCTAGTTAGTTTTTCTCAATTAAAAGGGCGGAAATGCGCCTTAAAACCATCATTGAAAAGGTTGAACTATGCCTTTAATGTTTACATTCCAATTTTGTTGCTGAATAGTTTAAGACAAATAAATGTTAATTTTTCGTAGGAGGAATCAACTCCCAAGAGCTGTGAGAAGAAAAAACTGAAGAAAGAAAAAGACGATTGAAAGAATATTGAACACAACATACAAATCAACTAAGTCTAGCTAAGTAGAGCTTCTATCATTACTATTATGTGTGGTATCCTGATTTGTTTCTATTCTGTCTTTTTTAAGCCTCTATACGTTGCGTTACTTTTTCCGATTTCTGGAATTTTGGATTTAGCCTATAAACTTAACTTTTCATCCATTTTCAGCGACTTTTTTCATTTTTCAGAAAGGGCCAAAAAGCAGCAAAAAAGTAAGGCTATAGCATTAACTTTTCGTCCAGTTTTAGCCACTTTTTCGTTTAAATTCAAGCCACTATAGCCTTACTTTTTTGCTGTTTTTTGCCTGCTTTTCAAAAATTGAAAAATAGGCTAAAAATAGACGAAAAGTAAACCTTACTTTTTTGCTGTTTTGCCACGCGAGAACCGGAAGTCGCCAGGTGATGAAAATACCACAGTTGGATTTGCAGTAAAATTTTGAGTGTGAGATAGGGTTAGGTAAATTGACAAAAAGTTAAGGGTAACAAAAAATTAAGAGGGCTAAAAATTGACAAAATGTTAAGGTGTTAAGTTAAGGTGTAAAAATTGACAAAATGTTACAGTCAAACCGGATGTTCTCTTGCGAACAACATGGCAATATTGTCCCACAATATTGCAATTTTGATACGCAGACTGCTCTGAGCAATTTGCAACCGACGCGAACAAATTGCAAATTGAAATTCACAAAATATTTGTAAACAAAGCCTCTGATTGGATTATAAGAACAAGGTAAGGTAAGCACCAATCCAGTTGCTCAGACTACTTGATTGACTTCCCTCTTTCTTATAGTCCAATTAGAGGCTTTGTTCACAAATCTTTCGGAATTTCAATTTGCAATTTGTTCGCGTCGGTTGCAAATTGCTCTGAGCAATCTGCCTGTCAAAATTGCAATATTGTGGGACAATATCGCAATGTTGCTCGCAAGAGAACATCCGGTTTGACTCTAACATTTTGTCAATTTTTACACCTTAACTTAACACCTTAACATTTTGTCAATTTTTAGCCCTCTTAATTTTTTGTGTTACCCTTAACTTTTTGTCAATATACCTAACCTACCTCACACTCAAAATTTTACTGCAAATCCAACTGTGGTATTTTCGTCACCTGGCGACTTCCGGTTCCTGCGTGGCAAAACACCAAAAAAGTAAGGTTTCTTATAAGTTTTTATTGTTAAAAAAATGGATCCGGCGATGTATACAACGCATAAGTATGTAGCTATAACTAAATACTTATCCAATGTATCCATCGGATCCATTTTTTTCTTATACGTTTTTAGTTATAACGTTTGTTCGTTCACTGCAACCAGGTATCAATCATGTTTCGCTCGCTACTCTGGTTTAAATAAATGATTACAAAGCCCAGTCGAATTGTAATCAAGACCCAACGTTTCGACACTCAAGTCTAGTGTCTTCATCAGGGGTGATCTAAAACTGCGATCGTGGCTTCTTAAATACCCCAAGGGATGACGTCACCTGCCAAGAAGATGCATATATTCCTCTGGCAAATAGGCGCCGTCATCCCTATTCAAAGCATGATGACTCATATTTATATGCCACGCTTCTAGGCAAAGTCTTTGACCATAGTGATTGTTTGTGGTAATTACTTTAGAGTTTTCCCACGCAATCTCGTGTTTAGTGTAACATACATGTTCGGCTAAAGCTGATTTTCCCTTGTCTAAAGTTGAAACAGCCTTTTGATGTTCTTTTAGCCGTGTACCAAACTGGCGTTTAGACTGACCCAAATACTCTTTATCGCAGTCACCGCATGGTATAGAATATATAGCATGAGTCTTCTGATTTTTTCAACAGGATCTTTTGGCTTTGCGAAAATATGGCCTAAGGTCAAATAGGGTTTAAAGGCAACCTTAATATTACAATTACTTAAGATTCTCTTGATTGGTTCTGTGACACCTTGAATGTATGGAACTATTGCAAAACCCTTAACAGAGGTATCTCCCTCGGAGTTATTTTGGTTCCTACAAACAGGTGGTCTCAGGCAATCATTAAGAAAACGCTTTGGGTAATTGTTTTCCCCTAAAACATTTAGAACATATTCACGTTCATTAGCTTGAGAATCACTGTTTGACAGCAACGATTCAGCTCTTTGAAGCAAAGTTTTTGCTACGGATCTTTTATGGCTTACTGGGTGATGAGAGTCGTATGACAAATATTTGTCTGTGTGTGTGGGTTTGCGATAAACATCAGTCTCTAACTTCCCTTCGACAGTTCTGTGTACATTCAAATCTAAAAAAGCTAAATGTCCATTTATTTCACGTTCTACCGTGAACTGGATGGACGGCTCAAACGGCTCAATAGAATTTAAATGTTGCAGCAGAATATCGATCTTATTTGTAGAAACCGGAGAGATGACATCATCGACGAAACGTTTCCAAAACGATAGGGACACCGGAACAGAGGCTAAAGCTCTTTGTTCGACATCTTCCATTACTAAATTAGCAATTATTACGACATCAAATGATACCAACACTTGATCTGCTTTAAAAGTTTTACCTCTTACAAATTCTGCAAAATGACAGGAATTTTTGACAGTGTTTCGGTATTTCCCACCACAGGGGACAAAATTTTCGCCAAAAAACTTGAAACTCCATATGTAGGAGAATTCATGACAAAGGACACAATAGGTCTCAATGGAATTTCCGGTTTATGGATTTTCGGTAAACCATAGAAACGCGGAGATAGTCCATCACTGCTGTATAACTTTTCATATGTAGCCTTGCTGATAATATTGGATTTCTTCAAAAGAAGTAACTTGGCGTTTAAACCTCTTTGAGTCTTTCCAGTAGGATCAGACTTGAGAATAGATTTGTAATCATTTATTTAAACCAGAGTAGCGAGCGAAACATGATAGCACAAAGATGTTACAGAGGATGTCTTCGGTAATAGTGTCCGTTTCAATTTCTAGATGGATTCCGGGGTTATCACCGAGAAGCTTCTTTCCACTTCCAACTATATTGTTGTCGTCGACAGCTCTCAGATCGATCACCAATGCGAATTTGTCTTTGTAGAATTTCCTGACGCTTATGTCGTCGTTACAGGTGTTGTTGGCTATTCCGGACAGTTTTTTTGCTTAATTCATCGTAGAAATTTTCCGTTGTTAAGCCCTGACTGTATACAGCATTCGGTTTCCCCTCTATCGTAACCTTTACCTTTTCGATGCTTGGGAAGACGTATTCCTCGCTGTCGGTTATTGTTCTTTTTCTGAAAAGTAGGACCACAGCCCCTCGGAACGTCTATGGTTTCGTTGAACCTTGTAGCATCCTTTGACCACACGGTTGTCTTCAGCAATGTCGTGTGTTCGTAGGATA
>CACRXK020007027.1:0-23750 GCA_902702795.2 Paramuricea clavata
GCAGTTTTCTTGGTCACGGCTTTCCACACGGCCTGCTTTCCCTTTCGAAAAAAGCTAGATACAAAATCGTTTCCGGAAAAGCCATGCATTCCCAAAAGAGCTTTTCTGTGACCAAGGGACAATGCAGTTGACGTCACATCGATGATTTTCCTGTTCTTCCCGCTGCTAATATGCTGCTCAGATGGCGACCGTACCGTTGCAGTTGAGCTAGGTGGCAATTCGCTTGTGCGCACAAATGCAACGAGTTTCTTGTCCGCTTCCTCGCGGTCGCTGGTTAATTCTGATAATGTGGCTACATCAGCATGATTGATCTTCTAGCACACAGACTTTTTGGAAAAATATACAATTTTGTCGCCAATGCTGTCCTTGTATTGGGTCAAAAAGGAAACACAGGAAACATGTTGGCGATTTTCCAATCTTCGGGGAGAGCACCTTGACGTGCACAAAGATATTGAAATAAAAGGAGCTGTTTCTTTGAAAAGACGGACTGGGACATCAGGTCCTGTGGCTTTTGTAACATCCAGTGAATCGGTGTTTCAAATACTGCCTAAACTCCCTCAACTGTCAAAATGATCTCAGACTGGAGTCTCGAGTTCATGACTGGTTTCTGGAGTCTCGAGTTCATGACTGGAGTCATCAGAGTCAAATATGCTAATCCAAAGCAGCTGTTAAACATGGACGTAATATCGTCAGAGTTGTCAGCTTTGATTTTCTTTTTGAGATTCTTGATCGTTCTTTGTTCCAGCTGTCGAGATTGTTTCTGGGCCGGGATATTGGGCATTTTGAACTGTTTCATTGCGGACCAAAATCGCTTTGGATTATCTTGGAAGTTGTTCCCCAATGTCCAATTTTTTAATGTCCAGTTGTTCCCCAATTTTTCACGTAAATGACTCGTCGGGGACGATTTTAGTTTTTTTTCCGCACAGTGTTCTTTTTCTTATTCAGGTGTAAAATCGTTCCGTTTATTCAGGGCTGTTGTTATCGTCCTTCTAGTTTAGTATACTTCTCCAAGATTTCCAGTCGTTGTTAATATTGTCATGTTCTATACACAAAGATAAGTCCATGGTAGATAACGAAGAATGTAAACCTTCAAAGTTGCCATTTTTGTAGTTGTAAGGTCTTGTAAACGAATCTTTGACTCTTTGTTTTTGGAATGTCAACAAATGCATTAAACTCGTAATGGAATACACAATGGTCTGTAAAAACGACGGCGTTGTCTGGCGATTCCACATCAGTTATGTTAACATGTTCAGGTACATTGGTAATAATAAGGTCAAAGGTGTTGAGTTGGGATGCTGTTGATCTGAGTTAGGAAATGATATTATAAGGCTTCGATGAATGAATCACTTATGCTAAGAGTTTCACCAGTGTTATTCCAGGAAATATGTGGCATATTGAAGTCACCAGAAATCATTACCTTATCAAATTGATCACACACTTGGTCGAGGAAAGCATTAAACATATTTACCCAGTCAGAACCACAATTCGGTGGGCGATAACAGGAAGAGGAAAGTGTTATATCTTCAAAATCGTTATTTATTTCAACGTACCTAAAACATAAAACCTACACACATGTGCTCACTATAGGGAACTACTGCCCGTCGCCCAGACAATAATAATAAGAAACACAGCAAATCACAGTTTAAAATCACAATTTCTCTCTCAAATATTCTCACAAAATACTACAAATTTCCCGATCCCAATAACAAATATATTCCCCCATAAAGCACATGTAAATAGTCTCTGTCTATTGGCGAACCCAAACAATGAATTAGCGCCGTCACTTCCGGTGAATTGGTAATTAGGTTAGTATAATAAACATGAACTATATTATTTATGTTAGTTGATTAGTATAGTGTTTGCTGTTAATGTTTACATTAGTTCCGACACACTCCCCCATACATCTTTTCTAATGAGATGTATGCAACAAAAAGAACTAATGTCCCAATCTCTCGTTCAATCTATCGTTCAATCTATCGTTCAATCTATCACCGTCTCCTCTTCCTCCGCAAGTACTTTATCGATCTTCGCTGCTGCATTCTCTGCCGCTTTCCTTTTAGGTCTGAATTCTTTCGCTTGTGCATTAAGTGGTGGAGCTTCCCGTTCGACAGCCTCTTGGTCGCAATGAAGTTCCAGAGGGTAAATTAGTTGCAACGGTCGCTCCAGTCTTCCACTCCCCGTAACTCTACGCCTCGCACCACTCCGTCTCTGCCGGTAATAAGTCGGACGATCTTTCCCAGTTTCCAGGTATTTCTATTCTTGTTTTCTCCCTTAACAATGACAACATCTCCTACATTTGGGCATTCTGCTTTAGATCCACGAACAATTTTATGTCTCTCCCTTAGTCCTGTGAGATACTCTCGTGTCCAGCGGTTCCATAGTCCATCTTTCGTTGTACAAAGGAACCTAAGACGTTTTTTCAGGTCACGCTCTTTTAATTGATGAGGTTGTAGCTCTGGTACTGCTGTTGGTTGTTGGAACAGAAACGACTCAAACGAGTTTGGTGTCAAGACAGGCAGCTGAGGATCATCCTCCAAGTATGTTAGGGGACGGTTGTTCATGCACACTTCTACGTCGAGCACGATTTCTTCTAGTTCCGAAAAGGACAAGAGTCCACCCCCGACTGTCTTACGAAACATAGATTTGAAAATACCAATGAGGCGCTCGTATTGACCACCCCACCATGGTGCTTTCGCGAGGTTGAATCGCCAAACAATCTCAAGCTTGCAAAGAGCTTAATTCGTGGAATTTCTCTTCTTTCCAAACTTTCCTTAGCCATGTTACTGCCGCTTTAAAGGTGGCTCCGTTGTCGGAATACACGACTGAAGGTCTTCCTCGTCGGGCAATAAAGCGTTTAAAACTTTGTAGAAACTCTTCAGTTTCAAGGCTCTTTAACAGTTCCAGGTGTACTCCTCGTGTGAGGCTGCACGCGAAAACCACTAAGTAAGCTTTCCTTTCAATTTTCTTGCTTGCACGGTAAAGAATAGGACCCGCAAAGTCCACACCGATCACGGAATATGGTGTGTTCCCCGTTGTCCTGCTGCTTGGAAGTGGACCAGATGAAGGGTCTCCCAATGGTTTTGCTTGACTTCGCTTGCATCCCCAACAATTGCTTCGAACCCGTTTCACGAGGCTGCGCAATTTAGGAATCCAGTAACGCTGTCTTATCCTAGTCATTGTAAGCGAAATTCCACCATGCAAGGTTGCTCTGTGTTCCCGCTCGACCAGCTTCGTTGAAAACAGTGCAGCATCAGGGAGGTACAGTGAGTAGTGTCCCTCAATTCTGCCGCGACATTCTAACAGTCCGTCCTGATTTGTTTGCAGGTTAAGATCTTTACGCTTTTCTCGTTCTTCTTCTGAAATCAACTTCTGGACTTTAGCAATCCACCACTTCTCTTCCTTCAGGATTTCGTCATAACGAAGAGGACCTCCAATTCGGTTGTCTCTCTTATTCTTGCAATTGTATGTAAATTTCTTGACCCACGCACCGATTCTCAGGGTCTTTGTCAAGGTATGTTTCTCAAGTAAGTTTACATGATCATCTCGCTCAGGCTCAGCCACCGCGGCTGCTGACACTTCTCGAGTTACCTTGGCTCCAGACTGTGATTCTGAGGATGCATGGAAATGGGGGCTTTCAGGCCATTTCATTTCATTACCAAGCCACGTTGGACCATTTAGCCATTTCTCTGTCGGCTGCCCTCCTCTGCTACATATGTCAGCAGGGTTCTCTGAAGTAGGAACGTGATGCCATTCGATGTTGGAGTGAGCTTGAATTTTTATGACACGATTAGCCACAAACTGTCGGTACTCCCCCATGCCTCGTATCCAATACAGAGCGACTGTACTGTCAAGCCATGCATGTTGTTGTGACACTCTTTCTTCACCGATCGCCTTCACCACGTTGCTAACCAGGTTTGCTGTCATATGACCAGCGACCAATTCTAGCCGAGGTATGGTAAGTCCACGTTTCGCCAGGCGAGACTTTGCAGCCACTAACGTTTGGGTGTCTCTGGAGTCTTGTTTGGCGAGCGTGTATACAACAGCACTGACTCCTTGATTGCTAGCGTCGCCGAATCCATGAAGTTGGATATCTGTAATTGGCTCCTGATGTCGAGCGATTGGTCTAGGGACTGTTATCATATCAGGAAGCATCCGTTTCCATGACAACCATCGTGACTTCAGCACGCCGTCAAGTTCAGCATCCCATGGGAGCTTTGCATCACAAATGTCTCGATAGATGATCTTCCCTAGCAATGTCAATGGTGAAGCAAGGCCCAGGGGGTCATAAACTTTAGCCAAATGTCTGAGGATTTCCCGTTTTGTTGTTGCGCTGTTCTCTTCATGGGTCAATTGCACACCCAAGGTATCTTCCCTTTTGTTCCATGGCATTCCAAGTGTCGGTGCTACGCCCAACTGCATCTTTGCAGCCATCTGGTCTTCATCACTGGTTGGCAGTTTTGGTTCGTCTTCAAGGTCGCTTTCGTTCGATGCCCACTTATGAAGTGAGAATCTGGCATCATCAAGTATAGTTATGGCAGCTTCCTTTCGCTCTTGTGCTTGCTGAACTGTTTCACCACCGCTGAGAATGTCGTCAACGTACAAACTGCGTCTGATCTCTTCAACATCGTTGGGTCATTTCTCTTTCCACATATCCAGGTGTGCTTCCAGGACGCTACCGAGAAGAAATGGTGATGGTGCTAGTCCAAACAGCGCCCTAGTAAACCGTAGGATCTGGATTTCGTCATTTCTTCATCTCCAATGAAATCGAAGAGCATCTCTCTCCGTCTCTTTGATGCGTATCTGCAGAAAAGCTTGTTTAATATCACCTGCCAAGGCCACTGGGTGGGTTCTTTGTCGCACGAGCACTTCCCAGAGTTTATTCTGCAAGGAGGGTCCGGGATCAGGGGCGGATCTAGGATTTTTCGTACGTTAGTCAAAAATTTCGTTGCTGAACATTGAGGGAGGGGGTACTTTTGACTGGCGGAGGGTTACTTTCGACGGGGGGTCGGAGAGGGGGGGGGGGTTGCCAAGCAAATTAATATTTTTTATATGTGTTCTGTTTACGAAAAAATGTAACTTAAAAAATTGCTTTTTCGCCGAATGTCAAACAGATATCCAATTCTCATCGAGAAATAGATTGACAAGGATGACTTGACGAATTGTTATTTAATCGCATATTTTTTCCTTTGACATGGAACAGGATGGTCAAAAAAATGCAATATAGTGATGCAGTTTAAAACATTTGATTGTTTGTTAAGCAGGAAGAGAATTTCCACGTTTAATTCACTGCTCCTCGAGTTTCATTCGTAGCAGAAACATGCGCCATAAATAAGTATTCACAATGGCAACATGATCCATTTTACTTGTTGTGTACATGTTGTAGAGATCGTATTACACGAGGCCGTAACGTGCTACATTGTCGTGTTCTTGTAGTTTAAAATATTAAATAGGTATAAACAGTGTTATCAAGTAGCGATCTGATTAATATATAAAGTCTACATGCCACAAGAAGCATAAACAAAGTATAAACACACTGAAACTGCCTGTATTAAGCCGCAATATTTATATAAATTGACGGAAATATTATGTAAATTTCGTCTCGTATTATTATACGTCTTATACGCGTACCCGCCGATATTATAGCATGCATGTGCGTACAGACGCACAATCCACCGTCGTATACAACAGTTTACAGTTATAATGCTATATCTAGTTAAAATAGGTTAAGGCCGTACAAAAGATTTTTGTCTTCTCTCGAACGTACTTCAGGATGTAAGATTCCGCACCAAAATTTCGTGCGAGGAAGGCTGCTTATGTTAATATTCACAACGCTCAATAAATCTTTAATAGAAAGCTTCGGTAGACCATTACTCGCTTGTTTAAATCAGCTTCAATATCTTTGACATTTTTTCGATCGTCATTCTCTAAAGCAGCCTTTACAGTTTCGTAAATACTAACAGACATGGCTGGTATTAGTTCAGAATTTCTGATAGTAAATCTTCCCATTGAACTTTAATAATTTGCGGTCAAGCACAAAGTAGCGATCAGAAGGCCCGAAACGTCGTAGCCTTTCCGTGCACTAATGAAGCCTGATCGATCAAAAAAATCCAGCCAATGGGAATTCAGGATTGTTTTGAATTAGCCAATCGGATAGCCTGTATTCGAGCCCCTGATCACTTTAGCGATCAGAACTCCCCACAGATCGCGCAAAAATCGAGGTAGCCAATCAGATGGCTGGAATCTGACTCAGAGCGTGCAAAACTCATGCGTAAGACCGCTTTTCTGCGCGTTCATGTTCGAAGGCCTTGCTACTGAATGATATTTCAAAACTGGACTGTTAAGCTTTCAATACATTACACTGCGCGAAGTTTGATAACTGGACTGCTATTTTAATTTAACAATTTTTCATTTTTCTGGCCAATTTTTACCTTAGTCACGTGATCGCTCTGATCACCCCTAGATCCGCCCCTGTCTTCGGGATGAAGACAATCGTTAAGTGAAGGACTGTCTGGGGTTGCTTTCGTTGATGCGTCATATACTACACGCAGTTTGGTAGATGTCGCTGTCTCTCTCACCACTTCCTTGTGGGCTATGTAACTCTCCCTGTTCTCAGGTTTTGCTGGTGCTTCCTCAACAATTCCTTGAACCTTTTGGTCTTCGATTATAGCATCGTACTGTTCGAAGAGTCCCCTTTTGAGAAGACGATTCTGCAGGGATGTGAGATGCCGAAGGCTTCCTTTCTCATTTATAGGAAGGGGAGAATGATTTCCTTTCCAAGGTAGACTGGTTGTGTACCAGCCCTCTGGAGATCACTGTAACTGCTCCTTAAACTCCCTGTAAACTTCACTTTGGTCGTGCTCTGCTGTGTCAGACAGTCCCAGTACATCTAGTCGGCAGAGTTCCTCATAATCTGACTGAGAGGTCTGTGTTAACATCATGTTATTATGGTCAAACTCCTGTCCTGGAGACCTAATAAACCACCCCAACTTTGTGAGTTCAGCGATGGGTTCACCTTCTTTCCCAACTCGCGGACAACTCTCGGTTTTTATTCTGGCATACTCCCCCCCTCCAAGAACAACATGCACTGGTAACTGGGGCTTTGCATCATCATCATGAATATGCACTCCTTTAAGATGGGGGTAGGTATCAACTTGGACCTTATAGTGTGGGTTGTCAATTGACAAGAGTTCCCTCTTATTTACCTTGATTAAGTCCACTTGCATGCTGAAGTCCCCATCAACTGACTGTATCTCAGTTTCGTATGTCTCGAGGCGTTCCAACTTACTACTCATAAGCATATCAATTTGTTTCATTTTCACATCAACAGGTTTTTTATTCAGGAGACTAACCAGTTTAGCTGAAACGTATGAGCTGCCAGCTCCCGAATCCACAAGGGCTCTGCAGGTTACCCCATTCACCTTCACCGTCACAATTGGAAATGTTCCTTCGCCATTCTTTGCAGTCATGAGGTTATTCCTTTCCTTCGGTTGGTTGCAGACTGATGTATGGTGTCGCCGTTCGCAGTTCTGACATTCTATCTTGCTTGTACAACTCGCCACTTGATGACCTTCACCCGTGCAGTTGAAACAAAGTCGCCGTTTGGCCAGTACTGACTTTCTTTCCTTGGTATCGACAACTTTGGGACAGTCAGTCGACTTGTGCTCCTTTGCATCACAATAAACACACCCTCGCGCACCCAGCTTTGTATTGAATACCTTGTTGTCACGATTTCGTGGATGAGTGTCTTTCTTTATCGAATCATTGATGGGATTTCGTCGAGTCCACAACTTTAGGGCCTCAGTCAGTTTGTTGTAGTCCCAGTCCTCCCATTCCGGGTCGGTCCCAACCAAATCGCTTCGTATTCCAGCTAACTTATCCAATGTCATTGCAACGTTACCATTTATTTGTTCTAGCTTCCCCATTGTTTCTAATGACTGAACACAATAGGAAAGTTTCTCACTAAATTCGTGAACTTTCCCAACGTTTGCATCCGAGATGTAAGGTAAATCCAAAATTTGCTTAGTGTACGCTTTGACAATTTCAGACTCTTTCCCATACTTCGACTGGAGAATACTTTTTGCACGGTTATAGCCTTCATTCGTGAAGGGCAGGGCTTCGATAGTTGGTTTGACTTTTTTATCCAATAACTCTCTTAAGTACGAAAACCTTGTCACACTCGATACGCTTGACTTGTCGATTGTCTCTCGAAATTGGTTCCAAAATCGTTGCCAATCTTCGTAGGTTCCATTGAATTTTGTTATTACTAACTTTGGTAGCTTCGCTTCGAGCCCAGAACATGGAACTCGATGTTTCTCCCCCGATTTGTTGTTGCTTGGTTTCCTCTAACTGGGTTTTATAATGTAGCTTAGCTTCGTATAATTCCTTTTCGAAATCTAGTTGCTCTTTTCTACTTTTAGCTGTAGTATGTTCCTTGGTTTTAATGATCCACTTTTGTAACGTATCCAAGTCGATGTCAGCCTGGCCGATGGTATTTTCTATCTTTTCTCCCCACTCTGTAACACTCTCAATATCTTCGCCATTTGCAATTTTTAATCCCTCTACTGTTCGTTTAGAACTATCTGCAGCATTTACCAGATCCTTTAAAGCATCACGATGTCTTTCTATGCGTTGTTTGAAGAGAGAATTTTCTCGGTTTTCTCTCGAGTTATCGCGATATGTTTCAATTTTGTCTCGAGCGCTTGCTGTGCTTCGTCGAGTTCAGTTGGTTTTGTAGCTATTCGAAAACTGCGAATTCTTGCTCTTCGAGCGTTTACACAAATATCTCGTCGCGAGGTGCCACGTGTAGGAAACTACTGCCCGTTGCCCAGACAATAATAATAAGAAACACAGCAAATCACAGTTTAAAATCAAGTAAAAGTACAAATTTCCCGATCCCAATAACAAATATATCCCCCCATAAAGCACATGTAAATAGTCTCTGTCTATTGGCTAACCCAAACAATGAATTAGCGCCATCACTTCCGGTGAATTAGTAATTAGGTTAGTATAATAAACATGAACTATATTATTTATGTTAGTTGATTAGTATAGTGTTTGCTGTTAATGTTTACATTAGTTCCGACAAGGTATATTTTAGTAACAAATAATGTAGAATGTGACATCATTCATTTCAGGTGCAGTATATTACATGTTAGGGAACATAAAACCTGAGCATCGATCTCAACTACATTCCATCCAACTGGTGGCACTTGTGACAGTTCCACTTGTCAAGAAATATGGTATCGATGCCATCTTGGAGCACTTCATGAACGATCTCAAGGAACTCGAAAGGGTAATGTTATATATATGCACTCCTAGAAATAGATAAAATACATTTAACTCGTTAATTAAACAAGTATAAGCATAACTACTTGATTTTAGGTGTGTGTCTGAAGTATGATGAACATCGAATTACCTAATATTTTAACATCCCAATTTATACTTGCAACTTGTACTAAATAATTCAAGACCGTTTAGGTCGTAACACACGTTTACATTTTAGGTTTAAAATAAACTCGCGATAGTGATAGTGATAGTGAACTTTATTTAATTAAGCACGGAGGCCAGTCATCCAAATTAAGATGATCTTCCCAGGCGCCATGACATTTGAAATATTTACAATATTTACAAGAATAATGAGAAATTAAAGCTATATACATGCATAACAAATTATTTCTACAGTTTATTTTTGAAAATTTTAAGTGAAGTGGAATTCCTAATTTCAATTGGAATTGAATTCCATACCACTGCTCCATTATATTTTTCAAAAAATTGGTGTTTGGTTTGGGGATAACAAAATTGTAGTTATGACCTTGTGTACCATGACTGTAAATCAGATTCGCTCGATTAAATGGCTGTGAAAGATAAGATGGGCCTAATTTGTGGAATACTTTGAACATTAGACAAGATTTTTGTTTCATTCGCCTATCTTCTAGTGTCGGCCAATTTAAGTTATTCAAAATTTGGGAGAGCGTATTTCATAGTTGCTCCTAGTAATTATTCGAGCTGCTGGATTTTGTAATTTTTGTAGCTTATCCCGTAAACCTTTTTTGCAACTGAGAGCTGACCTCAATTGCTAAACGTGATCGAGTCGTATGCTTTATAAAAGCGTATCTAGCAGCCATTTTTTGTCACATATCTGGCCATGCGCAAAACGCAGCTACAGTGGAAGGGCCGGTTAGGGGTGAAACCCAACCAACCCTGTTAACATTTATACTCCCTGTGGGAGGAAACCAAACCTACGAACTTTCACATCGGCTGACTATTTTCACATAAGTACCATGAGTTTGGAACAAATATTGATCCTACATATTTATCTGCACTTCCTGTGCCCTCCCGCTGCGAAAAAACCCTGGTCCAGGCTGGTGACGTGCTTCCAGAAATACGGAAAGTAACATTTACTTGACACGAGGGAAGAGTGGGTTAGGGTGAGTTTGTATTTCGCAGCGGGAGGGCACTGGGAGCAGAGATAGAACCCTGTGTACGAGGTTGAAAGTTTCTTTTCTGATAATTGCGCCACAAGAAATTAAAAGAAATTGTTTTTTAGGATGAAGGGTATGGTTTTGAAATTAGTGGTAAAATTCAACGTATGCAAGGCACGATCATTTACTGTTCTGGAGATAACCTTGGCTCACAACTATTGGGAGGGTTCAAAGAAGGTTCGGCAGCTAATCGCAAATGTAGAGAGGGCATGGGAACTCAGGAAATAATGAAAAACCTACGGAAAATAATTCCCGGCTGCAGTGCGTGGAGAATACACATAGATAAGACATTGTGATGCAAAAGTGGTTAGTACAGCATGGGCGGGCGGACGTCATCAGTTACTAACCCCTTACTATTTCTTTCTTCCATGAAAAATAAATTTAAACTATTTTGTCTTCCTGTTGAAAGTTTGGTATAATTGTGTTATATTTTGGAAACAAACACTGCCTGCAGATCGAGAAGGCTAACGCAAGCCTATATAAAGAGCAAAATACTTATCGACGTTTCTTATCGACGACACACAAAACCTCGAAAAGCATTTCGCTTTTATGGTTGTGCATACTTTTCCAACAACGACTTTACTATTGAAAATAGGTTTTGAAGTTACCTTTTATTAATTATAGATAAGAGATGAGATAGATGGTTTATTTGCAAAGCATTGCAGCCAAAAGCTGAATTACGCTAAGAATTACATATAGTTTAAAATTAGAATAACTATTAAAAATTTTAAAAGTTTGGAGCCAAAAGGCAATGTGCGTATAAGTTGACTATAATTGTCTACTACTATACCTAGGTGCGCATTTTCAGTGCATTGTGAGTTATAAAACTATTCCTAAATCGGTCTGTTTTAAAAAGCTGATTTTTAAAAAGTCGTTTCTTCCTAAGCTTAATTTGGCATTCATTTACAGGTGGTAAAAGTTTGTTCAATTTGTGACTTGGGTCGCTAATAATTTGCTGGAATAGTTTGTCCGTTAGTTGCTGTCTTCGTGCTTCTAGAGGGACCAACTCAGCAACGGAGAGAGATTCGTCATATGATAAGGCTGGAAATATTATCCGCATCGCGCGTTTCTGTATTCTTTCGATGTCTTTAACAAGGTAATTTGGCAGGCTATCGTGAAATACTGGGCAGCCATACTCTGTAACAGGTCTTATACAAGTACAGTAAAAGGTAATAAGTTCCTTACTGCCCACGTTCGAACGTTTTAGTTGGCTCAGAAAATACAAACGCTTATTCGCTTTCTTCATAATAACAGATATATGGCTATTCCACTTAAGATCGTTGGATATCTGCATGCCAAGGAGTTTTACACTTTCAACGACCTCCAGTTGCTTATTGTTGATGGTAATAGGATCGAAATCGGGAGGAGATTTACTGAAGCTAATACGTAACTCTTTACACTTGGACTCGTTTAGCGTAAGTTTATCAATAGAAATATGTCGTGTAAGTTCATCAACTTTCTCCTGTATGTTGGATTCGTTGTTTCTTTCAACAATTTCAGACATCGTTGTGTCATCGACGTATTTCCAGAGTTCCGAATCTTGGATTTTCAAATCATTTATCATGATAACGAATAACCACGGCCCGAGTTTGGTACCCTGGGGAACCCCAGATGGAATAGTTCTCCATTCAGAATAGCAGTCGTTACCAAGTTTGACACGTTGTTTGCGACAAGTAAGAAAGTCAATAACCCACAAAACAATGCTTTCAGGAATATCATACGATTTTAGTTTGTCTACAAGTATATGGTGATCGATCAAGTCGAAAGCTTTCTTAAAGTCAACTAATACTGTCCTGACAGTTGCGCCACTACCGTCAGTTGCTTTATTCCACGAATGCAGCATGCTGATCAGGGCCTGGGTGGTGTTACTACCAGGTATCGTCCCAAATTGATTTGGATCCACCTTCTTCAGAACTGCAGGCTTTACAAATTCTTCTACAACAAAGTCTTCCGCAACTTTCGAGAGGATAGATGTCAAAGATATAGGACGAAGATGGCTAGTAGTTCTTTGAAAGAGACTTTGTTCTATTGTAGTTCTTTGAAAGAGACTTTGTTCTGCGAACCAAAGATGGTCACAATCACCACTGCGAGCAAATAGAATTAAATCCAGTGCTATCCACCACTTATGGTGTCAAACGAAGATAAATTCTTCTGGATTTGCGTTACTTCCATGTAATTGATGGCCTACCGGGTGATGCAATGCATGACATACTAGAAGGTGTTCTGCAATATGAATGCAAGGAAATGCTAAAAATACTCATAAATGAAGAAAAGTATTTTACACTGGAACAATTGAACACCCGGATAAAGCTGTTTGACTATGGCTATTATAATGATCTGAACAAGCCATCACCCATTTTGCAACGTACACTTGCAAGCGAAAACAACAGCTTAAGGCAAAAAGGTATAGTAATTTCATATTCACAACACAATATTTTGAGGGTTCACACAATTTTCTTTCACATACGCTAAATGTATATATCTCATAATTATTAATGATAATAATTCATGAAGACATTAGCCAAACAAAGAGCTTTATTTTGTCCACATGTTGATACTGGATACCTGGAGAAGTTATGGCCATCGCTATAAAAAGCGGGCAGGGTTTTGATCCAGTCCTAGGACTGAATTATTTGTTCCAGTCCTATGACTGGATCAAGATCAATTCAGTCCTAGGAACAAACTGCTCGGACTTGAAATCCGGTCCACTCCTCGTTTTCGGATTTGGAATATTACGTGAAAACCAATAAGTTCAACTTACAATTAGATTATTCGCTCTCGATTTTAATAGGGTGAAGCACAAACAATAAACCTCATATAAATTGATAGGGAAGAATCTAATTATTCGCTTATTAATAATTAGTCAGAAAACAAATAGGTGAAAATTGTGTTAAAGAGATGGCTGTTTCGCTACTGCATGACTATATCTATCTATTCACGAATATCATTTTCCATTAGTAAGACCCAAATTTGGAAGAGTGAACGAGATACATGAAATGATTGAAACATTTGTATTTAAATTCTTTTTATTTTAGCTCATAGGAAAAAAAACAGTTACTCAATCATCACTTGAATTTAAAAAATAATAAGTATTTTCAAGAGTGGCAGGCACTGTTTGAAATATTATTAAATGACTTGTATAATTATAATTTTGTCATTCTGTTTCTAGCTGCCCAAATGTACTGTTTGGGGATGTTCTTACCCCCGATAATTGGTACGCTTATTCCAGAAGATGACAAGCATTGGCAACTTTTCTGGGTGTTGTTAGACATCATCGACATTATCTTGGCCCACAAAACCACTGTTTACTCCATTGGCGTTTTAGAAGGGCTTATTGAAGAACATCACTCCACATTTGTCAACCTCTATCCTGGCAGATCCATTATTCCCAAGATGCACTACATGGTTCATTATCTTTCTCACATGCTTCGGTACAGTAAACACTTTACTATCCTTAAACAGAAAACAAAACAATGAACAATTAATTCAAAAATGCTTAATAATTACCCTGATTAACTGCATTGTTATTGATGCTGGTTCCAAAATTTTTTTTTAATTTGTCTTGGGTTTTTTTTCATACTAGGTTTGGACCCATGAGGCGCACATGGTGCATGCGTTTTGAAGCAAAACACAGGTACTTCAAGCGACTGGCTTCCTACATCGGAAACTACAAGAATGTTGCCTATACATTAGCAACTCGACATCAGGGGCAACAATGTTATTTAATGAATGTCAAAGAAAAGGATGACACATTAACATCATTCATTAAGAAACCAACTGCAGTAGGGAGGTGACTACATAATACACACATTAATAATTAACCTGTCTTTCGATCTATTTGTCCTACAAGGCAGCTTTCTTTGTTCCTGCATATCCATGCACAGCAATTTAATAATAAACGTTTGCTAGCTGTCAATTAAGTTATCAACTTAAAGAGGAAGTCAAGTCCGTAATGTAAACAAACGGTTTGTTTACATTTTGAACTGCTGTATTTTTTAAAATATGATGTACTGTCTGAATATCTAACACCATTTTGGTTTGCTATGCTTCTAAATGAATATGAAATAAAGTTTATGTTCAGAAATTTGGGCAATTTTCACATTAGAGGTCCTCACATTGTTATGCGCAGAACCGATGCGCAGAATGGACTTGACTTCCCCTTTAATCATTAATTTTGACAATTAAAAAACTTTGATTATATTTTTAATGCAGGTAGTGGAAAAATAGTAGTTGCTCGGGAAACAGAGTATTTTCAACAACTGTTGGCCAAAGAGGTCAGCGTAGCAAATATGGAAACTCTTTTCGAGTGAGTGTAATAATTGTAGACAATTATGATCATGATTGTTTGTTTCCCCTAGTCCAATGAAACCAATTAAGTTTGTTCTAAATAAACTCATGCCTTGCACAATCTTATTAGAGCTTAGCCTCCTGCGCAGACGTTGTTAGTGGCCCGAGGCCTCACCTAACGTCTGCTCACATTCGCTATGCATTTGACTTCCCGGCAATTGACCAATCACAATTATCTACACGATAATTGGAAGATCGACCTTCAATGACCTTCACATGGAAAACCCAACACACGGCAAGATAAATGGAAGGCCATTATCAACAAATCTGCAATATTTTTAAAGTTGAAAGTTTTACTGTTCATCAGAAAAAGGCTATTCATTCTATCATAAACGAAAGGAAGGATGTTTTTGTTAATCTCCCAACTGGCGCAGGAAAATCACTCATTTATCAAGCGTTACCTAAGCTATTCGATGAAAAATTTGGTGGTAAACATGTAGTTATCGTGGTTTCGCCTTTGATTAATTTGATGCGAGATCAAGTAAAGAAGCTACGCGATTTAGGAGTCAGTGCTGTGTCGTTAAGTGAAATCGAGAGCGACGAAGAAGAGAAGGCATTGCAAGAAGGGAAATTTTCTGTAGTATATGGCACACCAGAGGCATTATTGAAGACCGAACGATGGAGAAGAATGCTTTCCAACAAAGTGTACAGCAAAATGGTTTGTGCTGTGGCTATTGATGAAGCGCATGTGATTAAACAATGGTATGTATTGTATGTCTTGAATTTGTCTTTTTATACGTTGCCTCATATTATCTATTGGCATTGAATGTCGTACTAACAATATTATACAGTATATATGAGCCATTATTGTCAATATACACATCCCAACCCTCTGATTTCTATTTTTTAAATACTACCATTATTAATAATCTTGCAGTTTGGGTATTATACTCATATACCCAACCCCTAAGAGGCCCTAAGAAAAAATTGCATTTTCTACTCTTAACTCCATGAGCCCTATCAAGTTTTTTTTTTGTGAAGGGGAGGATATAAAATATTTTATATATTACCATTCACAAAAAAACTTGACAGGGCTCGTCCTCAGTAAATATGAACCTTCATTAGCCTCAAACCCTCTGTGTCAACCCTAAGAAATTGCTAATGGGGGGGGGGGGGGGTGTATCGTCTATTAAATGTTTTAGTCCTGTTAAAACAATACCAAATAAATACTGTAAATGGTTAATAAGTACTAATAACAATTGAAAATAAAATGATAAATTATGATGGGGTCATTGGTATTTTAGCAGTTGACATTTTATCCCTGGCCAAGTTCGTTCCTTGTAATCAATATACTGGTGCTTTATAGTATAAACTGAGACTGCCACTGCATGTAATTAGCTTTTGTCCAACTGAATACATTCATTAATGACTAATGGTTGACTTGTTTATGTTCAAGAATCTTATTAATGACAAGTAAAATTGTCTGCCATTATAAAATACAGACGAAGCTAGCAAGACTAATATGTGGTTTAATATTGATTTAGGGGAACATCATCAAGCTCTAAATATGCAGCATTCCGTGAAGCATATGGTCGCCTGCATGAGCTTCGAGCCCTATTGTCACCAGATGTAAGCTTCATTGCACTTACAGCAACTGCTACTCTTGATACTAAGAAATTTATCTTGGATACTTTGTGTATGAATAATCCAGTAGAGGTACAAGAAAGTCCCAACAAGAAAAATGTCATGTATTCTGTTACCTACATCCAACAATCGCATAGAATTGATGATACTTTTCAATGGATTGTTGATGAAATCATTAACATGGGAAGTTCCGCAGAACGAGTTATCATTTATTGCCAAACCATCAAGCAATGTAGTGTTGTTTATTCTAAACTCAGGGCTTGTCTTGGTGAACATTTTCATTCTGGACAATCAGTTGAAAGTGCTGTGTTAGAAATGCTTCATTCATGTACACCACAAGCTAACAAGGACAACATTATCAAATCATTTCAAGATCCTAATGGTACAGTCAAGGCATTGGTTGCAACAATTGCTTTTGGGATGGGTATAGACTGCAAAAGGGTTCACACATCAGTTCATTTTGGTCCACCAAAGAATGTGGAATCGTACATACAAGAAAGTGGAAGAATAGGAAGAGATGGACAGCTTAGCAAGTCATATATTATCTATCAAGGAATTTTACTGGGTCATGTAGAAAACAACATCAAGGAATATTTAAAAACTACAGAATGTAGAAGAAAGAGTTTGTTGAGCCATTTTGGAATTTCACTTGGTAATGTCCAGTCCCCACAGCCTGCACACTTGTGTTGTGATAATTGTGCTTTGAATTGCATGTGTGGGATGACACAATGCAAATCTTATTCTATCTATCCTGGTATTTTGGCAAATCCTTCTCAACTTAATGTTGAACTTCCTATCTCTAATGTAATAAGGGAAGTCACTTCTACACATTACCAGAAACTAAAAGAAGAACTAGTGAAATTTCAAAAGAAGCTCTTAATGGATGTAATTGGAAAGGTATCAATGGGCCAAATGCATTTACATATTCCTCCACAAATGGTGATTGGCTTTGGGCAAGTTCAAATGAATCAAGTGTTAGAACATTGTGGGTCTATTTTTTCCGTTGATGATGTTTACAAATTTGTTGAAATTTGGCATCATAACCATGCACATTCCATCTACTTGATGCTTTGTAACGTTTTTGATAACAATGAAGATACTTGTATAACTGGTGCATGTAATTTATTAATACCTACATTTGATGATGATGATGACAATGTTGATGAAGAAGATATAAATGACGAATGGGCATGCTTTCTTGACGATTCTGATCTTTTAAACATGGCTCTGGAAAACCTATCCATTTCCCATTTGAATGACAATGACTCTAATGAAAACATTGAAGAATCTTTCTAATTGAAACCATAAACGTAAAACTGTATACAGTTAAGAACAAATGGATTTAATCAGTGGTTACATTGTTTTATCCGGCAATTAATAGGTATGTTGTGGTGTTATACTACGGTATACTATTACTTTCTTTTTAATACTTGTTAACATGTCAGTATTGCAAATAATATGTATATGGGAGAGGGGCATTCAAAGGTACCTGAGAATCTACAATATTTGGTAAATTTTGTTAAATTAATGAACAAAAAACTTCGGATGTTAAATTGTTTATTACAAGGCTTCAGAAACAAACCACAGTCTTTCAAAAATGACTAATTGTACTGTAATATACTCGCCTTCGGCTCGTAATTTTGCTCGCTTTTCTTAACTCTTGCAACATTCCCGTGTGTATGGATCAGGCCATCCAAACACAGAAACCATAAAGTAATTGTTTTATAAAATAACAACAACATTTTAGTCTTCCGTGTTTGGATGGTCTGATCCAAAACGCAGCTGGTTTCAACCAATCAGAGCATGTGTTATATATTACATGCTATATTATAGAATATGAAAAAGGCAAAAATCAGATTACCGAATACCTGAATGTCCTTCCCCCATGCACCCACAATGGTTGAATGAGTGTGGAAGACAACCACAATTAGTAAGATTTATTATTTTCAGTTTATCTTGCTTTTGTGTTCTTCTTTATATTTTCTTTGTGCTCATTGATCCACTTGTAAACCATTGATATATCAAGGCCCAATAGCGGGTTTCTATCAATATTGTTGAAACTATGATATGTACGAGCATTTTGCTTCACAAATGCATGATGTTCCACGAGCTTATCAACAATTGTTTTTAAATCTTCATCATCGTTTTTATTCGTGTGTTTGCCAGATTTGAAGCCTTTCTTAACACTTTCTTGCAAAGTGTTTATTATTGTCCTGGTACATTTCTCAGATTTGCATATTCGAGAAATTGATGCAGGATTCACATTGGGCCCCAAGTTCTTCACAGCTTGTTTCAAGTAGTGGTTGCTGTGTTCCACCTCCAGATCCAATGGGATATTTTTCCCCAACATACCATGGTTATTGACACCCCTGTTCCAGATGTATCTATGAGCATCTCTGGGGGGACAATATAGTGTTTATTAGAAACATTTATATTGCCTCATTATACGACACCCGTCACCCTCTTTCACAGCGTCAAGAAAGTTTAGAAATGTCATGCCATGTGAAAGAAGACCACAGTTATAGTTATAAAATGTCATCTTTCATCAAGCTTTCATCGCTAAGTGAAGACTCTTCTGCAGTGGTATTGGTTGGCTCTGGTGCATGTGGGATCACAGGTGGTGGGTGATGGGTGAGCTCGTGTTTACGCCTACTCTTTCCATCATACTTAAATGATAGAGTACATCCACTAAAACGGCATGGGAATCTGCCATCATTTGTCAACTGCTGATTCTTAATCGCATTTTCTTTATCTTGCATGTTCAGGATGCCACTTATGAGGTTGTTTGTGTCTTCTTCAGAAAAGATGATTTTCTCCACAATCTTGCTTGCAGCTTTATGAAGATATTTTCGTTTTTCTGATGTGGTCTGGTCTTCTAGGTCTTCTGGAATAGGGAATTTGGTTGGTGCTCCTGACTTCGATTGAAATCCCAAAACTTCCATCGCTGCTGCAATAACTCTTGCTTTCACCTCAAGTATAAGAAAATCTCGATTTGCAGCATATGCATTCTTTGGATCATTCACTACATTTCTACGATTAATTAATGTTCTGTCTGAATACATTGTGCAAATGTCTCCATCTGACTTGACTGAGTAGAAACGCTCATATATCATCTGTCAATAAAAGATATAACATGCTTGAAGGTATGCTATAATAGACATTAATCATGAAATTGATCATCAAACACCAAGGTGCCATGAGGTGCAGTCTACTTTTGTAGTTAACGTTCTAACCATGCAATAACAATGGCAAGTAATTTTTTTATTTGGTAGAGTAATATACCAAACTAGGTTGCTTAACCCTTGCATCCCCCTTTATTTAATAGGGGGGGGGGGGAGATTGCTGCCATTCAATGTGTTAATCAGGCTAGCTGCACATGCACTAGCTCTGTTAATCCTTTAAGTGACAATGCACCCAGATGTGCCACACTTTATTATTTTACTCTGTCAAATGCCAGACTATTTTACACTGTGGGTTAAGGGTTAAGGTAAATATTAAGAGAAATACAGTAAGCTATCTGAGAGAACTTGATAAGCCTTTCCCTATGACAAGTAAAATCGAATGGTGTTAGACAGAATAAGCACATTAGAACTTAAAAAGGTTAATACTGTACATAATACTCTTTCAAAGTATTTGTTGACTCACTGAAAGTATTTTGAGTCCGGCATGCCAATCACCCAGCTGCATAATAATGCCTTCAAGGCGATCTTCTGGTGTGTATCCATTCATCACAGATTGGATGACATTTATTGCTCGTTCCACAGTAAGCTGATCCCCAGCAAAGAGTTGAGGGTCGAATTTGGTCTCATTGCGGATTGACTGTTTTGGCAAGTATGATTGCAATTGCTTTAGAATTTCAATCATTTCTTCATTTGTATTTTCATTCTTGAAAATAATTCCCAAAGGAGCCTATAAAATAAAGATATACAATTAACTCATGATCACAAAATTATATTAGTCTTGTGGTAATGATCATAGTTACATGTTACAGTGCCAACTTCCATCTTAGCCTGGCTGTGTCTATTTTTAGTTCATGTACCACAAATTTTATATTAGCTCCCCCCCCCCCTATTAAGCGACCTATATAATGTACCCCTTGACGATATAGGGGGCTTGATATTTTATTGCATTAAACGACTTTATGCATGGGTCGTTATAGTGGCTAAATTACAAAATAATTCCCACTCCCCCCCAGGTTGTCACGGGGTGTACCCCCCAGACAAGCTGTTCATATGTCACGGTATTGTACTCTATAACATACAATTTGGTCATGTTTGAGTGGAAATGGAGTAGTAAAATCATGCAATAACAAGTTAATACAAGCATGAATTATTGTGATTTATTATATAAAGTATAGGGCTTTATAGAGATTTCGAGCACTGATAAAAGTGATAATCTCACATCTGAGATTATTTATGATAATCTCACATGTGAAAATTATCGCTTTTCTGTAAAAATTATCGCTTTTCAAATATTGTTCTTTATATAATAAACAGAAAAATACATAGTAATTACAAAACCACTTAACCAGACCTTGACAGATTTTTTTGCCATTTCTTTGCTATAACGATGTTGAATATGCAACACACACACTTGTTTAAGAAATTCAAAATGTTCGAAGTATTCTACTAGGAAACGTGAAACCAATATCGCGAAGTCAAATCTTTGCTTCTTCTCATCTTCTGCACTCACAAGTAGATCAATATTCTCCAAGCTATCAATACTCTTGTTGCAGTGGGTTGGCAAATGACTTCCCGAAATTCTGTTCTCTACATAAAGATGATTAACCCAATGGCAATCCATATTTTGGGATGTCTTTGTCATTTGTCTACGTTCAATCCTGACGTCAACATTATCAAAAGGGATAGTATAACCTGGATGGACCGAAGAACCGTTTTCTTCTTGGAACGTGTCCTCCAAATTTTGTTTGGCAGTTTTCAACAGCTCGTCGTGGTTTTCTCCCAAGATGTCCATTTTTCGTAAGACTGTTTGATTGCAGCATGTGATTCTTAGCTTCGCACAAGTGTTAATCACCGTCTACAAATCACATATAATAGCCGTATAAATTGTAATGAAATATATAGTTGTGTGAACATGTTTGATAGTTGAAGGGGTTTCATTGATCTATCTATATTTTCAAGACTGCTGCAAAACAGAACTCGCATATACAAAAATATACATATTGTATGGTCATTGGATTGTATAAAATCATACAAACAAATGTATTGTAAAAAAGCAGGCAAATAGAATAATTGTGTATAAAATCAAGTATGTTTTTTCCAGGTGACTCACCTCTAGCGATTTGGTTTTTATAGTTAGTCCTATTATGGAAGCTAGTGCATTCATATGCTTATTTCGCTGCTTTAGTAGAACTGATTCAGCTACAGCCATTGCAGGAGACCACTCTAAATCTTTGGCAGTGCCTCTGGATTTCGAACAACACGCACGCAAAAACGAATGAAACATTGGAGCGCGTTCCGCCCATTCATCGCAAACTTTTTCCAGGCTAAACTCCAATAATTTCTCTTTCGTTGTTCCGTGTAATATTGACGGGTTTTTTACAGAACACAAATCGTCAATTTCTGTCTTGATAAGTTGTAACAACGATCTACGACCTTCTCTCGTAATTGTTTCGATTTGACAACGACATTAGCAATCCCTGTAGGATTTTGGTGCAAAATGGCTTTTACAATTTTGGCAAAGTCTCCTACAATGTTTTTATTTTTCACCTTTGAAGGATACTTTACAGCAGGGGTCTTCACCCCTTTTTTTCGGCGACCCAAACCCAAGCTTCATAGGTGTCCCGCGACCCTGAACACTGCCAAAATTTGAATCAAGAATATAGTCGAGTGCTGAAACATTATTATTTTTATTACAGCTATATAACATCGACAGTATTACTCAACTGTTAGAATTATCGTTAATAACGATTGTAGAGTTCTTAACTTTCGCATCAAGTGTCATTTTTTGCCCCTGACAATTTTTTCATATCTCGGTATGTAGGATGTTGTGGCAAGCTTCATGTTAATCGACAAGTTCTCATTTGTCAGGCGGCTTCTGTATTTATTCTTAATGAACATCATCGCGGAAAAAACTGATTCGCACACATATGTGGTTCCAAATCTCACCAATACCTTCTGAGCCATTGATTTCAGTTCTGGATATTGTTCTTCGCTGAGACTTAGCCAAAATTTTGATAGATCTCAATTATATCTAAAGCTTTACCTGTTTACCATATTATTCTAGCAATCTAGTGCTTGAGTGCTTCATAATAATCGTGAAAAAACATTATAATCGCAAATTTCGCAAGGAAATATTCATATGTAAATATGTGCATCTTATCACTTGATCTCTCGTCTTGTAAAGTTTACTAGTGTAAGTTCGCGACCCTAGACAAGCATTGCGACCCATGCGACCCAAGAGAAGCCTTGCGACCTTCGAGGGTGTGCTAGCGACCCAATTTTGGGTCGCGACCCATGGTTTGAAGACCCCTGCTTTACAGAGATAGTAACCCTGCTCTCATCAGTTTTTTTGTTCACTGGCGCTTTCTTAGGCGTGGACATAAATATCGGGCACAAATCAATATTGCTCGTTAAGGCTTGTGACGCTTGTCCTGGTTGAACGGTGGCGGTGGGAATAAAAGGCTGTGTGACAATCAAAGTAACGTCTTTCTGTTCAATGCCACTTGCACTGTCCGAGTCCAGTAAGGGGTCATCTTGTTCATCAAATTTTAGAGACTTTCTTGTTATCTCTGTGACTTCGAAACTAGTGTCATGCAATCTTCGCTTTGGCTCGTTATTCTGTGTCAGTTCCCTTCCATTAAATAAATTTCGAAAGTACTTATTCAACTCACTTACGGACTTGTTAGCTTCGTCCAGACGCTTTAATTTATTTACACAGTTACGACACAAGAATGAAGTCGGCCCACATTTGTCACTGTAAATGTCTAAGTCGATTTTCGCAGTTTCGCGAAGGATACCCACGAAATCGTGAGTTTTGCTTTTACCAAACAGTCTCGTACGTTTATTTTTATCTATTTCTTCACCCTTGCATGTGAAGCAACTATTTACAATACTTTTTTCCTTTGTTTCAGTGTTCATATTATATGTACATCGCGCAGTTGTAATTTGTAATACAAAAATAGTGTAAATTGCTACAATAGGAAATTGACAACTTGCTGGGTTTTCCCGTATGACATTTGACATGTTGTGGGCGGGATAATTACATTGTTTACATAAAATTCTATTGGCTGTTCTAAACAATGGGAAGTCAAATGCATAGCGAATGTGAGCAGACGT
The DNA here is from genome assembly GCA_902702795.2 of Paramuricea clavata. Taxonomy (NCBI): domain Eukaryota; kingdom Metazoa; phylum Cnidaria; class Anthozoa; order Malacalcyonacea; family Plexauridae; genus Paramuricea; species Paramuricea clavata. Next base: position 23,711 of record CACRXK020007027.1, read on the forward strand.
TAGGTGAGGCCTCGGGCCATTAACAACGTCTGCGCAGGAG
>CACRXK020007028.1:0-22474 GCA_902702795.2 Paramuricea clavata
GGCTTTGATATAGAGACGTGCTTTGATATAGGGATGGATTCTTGATTGGAATTTCAATTAGATTACGCGTTCCGCTACGGCTTCGTTTGCTAGTATTAGGAATATGTTCATTATAACACGAAGCGCTAGACTGCTGACCTTCGAATTCGTGGTAAGTATAGTGTTTCGTTCTGGTGTGATTATAGTGTTGTTACTAGCTGCGAGAGGGATCTCCAAGTTTATTGCAATGTGCGACGGACAAACTCCAGGTAATTCAACCAGTCTGCCTGCTGGCTGAATCGCGACCGAAAAAACGTATGCCGGTTCATCTTTCCTGTTTCATTCCTTTGAGTCTGGCGTGAGCGAGGCGCATGTGTCGAGTAATTAACAAGTAGGGGCAACCGTCCTATCCAATCAAGGGGTTCGGCCCCACTTCGAGATGTATGCATGGGGTTACTAACTGTCGCGTTAAGCGTTTCAACCAGAGGTAGGCGGGCCAACCATTTCAAAGATCCAGTCCCACTTGGTGCCGGCTGACTTTCGCCAGTATTAGCACAACTAAGGTTTGAAATATGTTGTACATTCTGTTTATTTCTTGGTTTTGGCTTCACACAACTGACGTTTGATTGTGGGCGAAAAACAGCTTGGGAATGTTGATGGGAATTACTTTGTTTTACAGGACTGACTAAGTTGTAATGATGAGCGTAATACTGCTTTGATTCATGTTTAGCAGAACCAGCGCCTACGCTAAGGGCTTTTGTTGTGTTAGCAGTCGATCCAATTTTAATTACTTCAGGATTGGCCTTGGGAGTTTCTAATTTATGGTCGGAGGTGGATTTGCATACTTTATAATGATTCTGTTGACCTTTATTTATTCCTGGTGCACCTTCGATTTGCTGAGTAACGTGTTTGTTAGAATTAGGGTAGGCCTGGTGCGTTAACTTGTTATTTGGCTTGTTACTGCTAACAGAACAAAACTGGGCTACTCCGGGAGGGTTGGTATTTTGTTGGCAGATTACGGTTGACCGTAATTGAGCACAAGACTGATTTGAACCATGTTTACATATGGGAATCGTAGCAGTACTATCAATCTTGGTTGAGTTAGCTGTAGGTCCAACATTAATTGATTCAGAATTTGTAATTGGGACAGTATTATTGTCTGAAATGAAGTTACTTTTACTCTGATGGCTTTTGATTGAGTCTAGGTCGTGACGAATTTGCTCAATCGCTTGATTGTTAGACTGAACTTTGCTTAAAATATTTGATTCTGTGATTATAATGTTTAGTTTGAGACCTTCAATTTCGGTCGATAAACCACTAAGCGTGTATGTACACTGGTTATCTATCGCGTTTGTGGCATCAGCTATATTTAATCCGACATTGTTATGTACTTCGAAATCAGTTTGGGTAGTGGAATCGTGAAGATCCTTTCTGGCGAGAATTGCAGAAAATTCATTTAGTAATCTAGTTGTAGAATAACAAAGCTTGTTTACAATCACAAATACACCGTCAATTTTATCCTTAATCGCTTTTATTTCAGCTATAGACTGGCTTGGGCATTCACTAGAATTAGTAATTTTGCCAATGTCACGCGATTCTCCTGTCGATGATTTTGGCTCGTCCGGTATTTTATGTGTAGTATCGCTTGGCGTGTTCAGAATACTTATCAATAGTTTCTTTAAGGATTCACCGTCTTTCCCGCTGAACAGCAAAGAATTTTGCTTACCTGGGTGCCAAGTCATTGTCAGATCTAGGTCATTGCTTACAAACTGTTTAGATTTGCCACCGGGCGACCTCCAGCAACCAACCAAACCGACAACATTTTCGGTAAAATTCTTCAGAGATTTCAGATTATTTGACCACTTTATACGTGTACCATCATAGACTAAGTGTGTATTAATGTTTAGCAATTTTATTGAGGGTATATCAACACGATCAAGACTAAAATTCCTTACTGTAGGCGAGTTTAAAATTTTGCTGCCGTCCGCCATTATGCATTTGGCGCCCAATGCATTGCGTCTAATTATTATTCACAATTACGATTTTCAACGAATGTTTGGCGAAAAGTTGTTGAAATACATTGCGATTTTGGCAACGTTTATCTCGTTTTTTCGAAGGTATGTTTTTATATTTGTATTATTTAAGACGCTAATTAAACTATTTTTGACTTGTTTGGTACAGGAATTGCTTTTTAGTTATGTTAATTACGTATTGTAATTATGCTTGATTCGGGTCAGTGGACACGCCAATAAAATGACCTTGATATAATGCAGAAGCAAACTCACTTTTTTTTTAGGAAAATAAAAACAAAACACGTCATCGAATTCGGGAAGATTTTTTCTTTCTACTGTTACTTTAAAACATGAGTTTGCTCCACTAAACCGACAAGTAATCGCGGTTTGAAAATGGGGTACTTTCGCTATATTCTATCGCCGATGGCGGGAATAGACCGCCTGATATTAATCATCATGGCGCGAAGGAAATTATTGTACTAATGATACTAATCACTATTTTTCATGATAATTTTGAAACATACACATTTTTGTTCGTACATATTTTAAGTTTAATGCAATTTTTAAGGTTAGATATGCTTATGTTTACCTGCCCTGACTGTATTTTTTCATTTTATTATATAATTCGGCTATTTTGGAGTAAAACTGGAAATGATACTGCTATATATTTTAAACGGGCATATACTTCTGAAGGTGATACCCCAGGGAAACCTATTAAATAATAAAAGACGCAGAATTTCTCGTTTGAAAAATTCAACATCAAAGTTTTTACAAACATAAAATACAGTATGACCAGTTTGACCACACTAAAACATTGTATATTTTTAATGGGACAATATAGTAACATTGTATTTTAATGCTTTTTTGCCTGGGAGAAATTCTGTCCATAGGCATACGAGGCTGGGGGTTGCAACCCCTCCAGTCAGTGTTTAGTTGGGCAGAATTCTGCTTTAAAAAAATATTAGGCAATTGTTTTAAGATTGACTTTAAACAGTATATAGACAGGAGATGTACTCCTTCTATTTGATACCTCTTGTTCATCTTTAAATAAAGTCATGACAATGTTGGGCAATTTCTGTCCACCTGTACGCCGATATTATTTTTCAATGCTGGGAGTGGCATTCCAGAAAACCTATAGTACACAAATTTCCTGGAGAAGCATGCCCACAATCCTGGTAAAAATCCACGAGTTTCTTTGTTGCTGTCTAATTGTGCTGGCACTGAGATTGCCCCTCTCACTTTTGCTGTTTGTTTTGTAGTTTCCTATCAGAAAGATTAAACCGACTCCTCCAAAGAAATCCCCAGTAAAACTTCATAAATGGACATTTGAGGAAGATAAAGCATTCATTGAAATCATGCAAATGATTACGATTGAAGAGGTTTACCAATTATGTAATACCTCTAGTTGTTTTAATACATCATTAAGCTAGAGCAAAAGCATCACCTTTCATATACTTTATCATATAGCATCCATGTGTACTGGTGAAATGAATGTGTGCAATATTTTAAAATTGTGTGCATAAAATTTTATTTTTAAAAACATTTTAATTATCTTTAAGTACAGCAATATTATGTTAATATTTTTTCGATTTTAAAATAAATAAATTTTATCAACATCAATTATGTAGTGTGTGATCTTTTTATTAATTTGTGATGAGCTATATACACTGAAAATCATGAAAACCATACATACCATCAACCTCATACCCAGGGACTTTCCTCTTGGGGAGCAAAGACCCTGGTAGATGCTGGTCAATGTGATCTGCTAAAATCTAGCAGATTTTTAATTAGCAATCGAAGATGAGGTCAATAAACATTTGATATTATGATATTTGGATTATTTTGATAGTTTAATTTATAATTTGCATTTTGTATGATTGTCGTAAACAAAACCAAGATGGCTAATTAGAAATCTGCTAGATTTTAGCAGATCACGTGACCAGCGTCTACCAGGGTCTTTGCTCCCCAAGAGGAAAGACCCTGGGTACGAGGTTGACATACCATAAACCTCCAAATATACCCCCCCTGTATATAAGCCTCCCCCCTTGTGTAAGCCCATCAAAAATTGCTTACGAAAGAATATAAGCCCAGGGCTTATAGTTGGAGGTTTACGGTAGAGTGTCAAAAAACTGCAGAACTGATAAGGTGGTGTGACTGGTGTCCATGGGATACAATACTTATGGTAGAATCAGGGAAGTGAGGAAAACACGGCTGTACAGGAAAACCGGGGTAGGGCCAAGACTGTACCACTAGAAGCTCCCCAGCTCTATCCTTACAAATAAAAGAAATGTCAGTATCACACCAGACACCAATAAACAATTTTGCAGCTTCTGCCAATCATTGTGTTTGAATGTTTTTTAATTAACCCATTGAGTGGCAGCACTCTCACCCTGATGAGTAAATAGTCTAGCGTTAGACAGTAAAATAATCTGGCGTTAGGCTGAGAGCAAAATAAAAGACAACTGGTTGATCATTTGAGCATAGATAACTGGTTGATCAGTATAAATCCTTGCAATGCATCACACAGTAGTCAATACATTTATATATAGTGTTGCGATAGTGTTGAATTTCCTCCATTTCATTCTTTACAACAATGCTACCGCTGGGCGCTTCTTCCATCATTCGGTGTGTATGAATGTCTGTCAGGGCAAACAGGGTTTATTGGCAATATAAATAGTTATACAATCAGTTGGCTGATGTAATTCTGTTGGTGGAAGTACACTATCCAGCTCATCATCTTGACTATCTGGGTCACATGGTGGGATTGCTTGGGATGTTGGTGATGTTGAAATGTCAAACTCCCAACAACATAACATTGTTATATTCTTTGTTTATACCTCCTTTCCGTAGATCATTAGGGTCGAAGAACTACAAACTACATGATATAAAATAAAAATACGTTTAATTATTACTGCTGTATTTATACAACATTGGAGATTTTTATATTTCTATTTTAATTTTTATATAAAAATCATCTCACCTTAAAAACACAACTACAGTGAATTTGTACCAGTGCAGGACTACCGCAATCAGCGAACAATTTCATCAATTTTTATCCCGTTAACCACAGCTATTCCCGTTAACCACTATTCTTCGAACTATCCGTAAAACTATAAGGCCAGTACAAGTTAATCTTTAGTTTCTGGTCCGCCGCCCGCGTCCTTTCTTCGTAAAGTATTATTTCAGGACTATTTTGTTATTTACAATTAATTTCTAGTTCTTGAAAATTTTCGCGAAGGATTTAACTTATGTATAGAACGATAAATATTCAATTTATACTAAAAAGACCTAGCGAAATGTAGTATTGAATGGTAAAAACCGCTGCCTTATCGAGATTACGAGGTAAAAAAAACCTAGAAATATTAGATCATATTAATAGATCATTTTGATATGTAAAATCCTTTGTAATCTGTCATACATATCGATTTATAGATAATATAAATGCAATTTATGTAAAATTTCATAACATTTTGACACAATTAGCATGAATAGGGACAAGAAAGACCACAAAAATGTAGGCAAAGCCACAATTGTAATTATGTCCTATAGTCCTAACCACCCGCCCGCCCGCGTCGTAAACGAAGGTAAGGCCGGACCAGAAACTAAAGATTAACTTGTAGTGGCCTAAACATCAACCACACGACATTCAAGTTCGGTAATTCTTCCGGAATCAAAATTAAAGGCTGTTTTGACACACAGTAACATACAGAAGCTCGTGTCCACCCAAAAACGAAGCTTTGTTTCCATGCATAGTGCAAAAATCCACCATTTTACAATATTTTTTCGATAAATCTTTTCTGAATCTCTAGAAACCTCGAGGTGTAAACACACCGAAAGCCGACCGAACAATGACGGCGCAGAGCGAGAAATCGATAATATGTAAAAAACCGCGCCTGACCGCGTTGCATGCCGGTATAGTCCTCACTCCTCCTCTGGTTTCTGGCAATGAAAGAAAGAATAAAATATCAATTCGAATCCATTATAGCAAATTCTGTACTAAATTACGCACTAATGCACTATTGTTAACAATTTAATAGCAATAAATATTGCCTTTGGCTGTTTAACATATGAATTATATGCACTCAACTTGACCCTTGGCCTTGTTATTTTACTGTAAACATTCGAATGCCTTCAAAGATATGTTAGCATTTTAATACATGAATAAGGATTAGAATTACAGAAGAATTTATAAAGCATTGAATGTAATTTGAATGTAATATTTTCAGTGTTTTGATCTTAATAACCCATTAAGGCTTACAAATGTGCCCAAATGCATCCCTGCTGTTGCTTTACTTTACCTAGTGCCAGACAATTTCACTCTTCAAGGGGCCGGAGAGTCTTGCCAGCCCTTAATGAACTTCAGTTTATAATGTGTAAAATGTTTGTGACACAATGCCTGAAATGTTTGCTTTATGTATTTTCAGATTAATAATGGTGCTGGGCTATTGCCTGGCTCCAAATATTGTTCTCAACAATCAAGGAATTCTGGATTGAGTTGACAAACTGGTGTTGTAAGGTAAGAATTAACAAGAATAAATAGTCTGCTTTTAGTGCTTTATATGAAGAAAATGACAAACTGGCCCAGCTAAGGTAGTCGCCCAGGACCTGTTCAATATGAGCCATGCTGGCCCATTAAACCGAGTTAGCTTACTTGGCCGGGCCTAGTTGTTATTTGTTTCACATGAGGCGGGCTAGCCTGGCAACTGCTATAAGAAATTCCCAAACAATTTTATATATGGTAGGAAAGCGATATTTGTTTTAAGGCGTAAAAAAATACCTGTGGTTCCGGTTCCCGACCGATCCTATTTTTTGTGCCGACCCTATTATTTTTTCAACGCGATTGACCGTGTGACCCTATTTTCTCCAGGTGGTTGTACAAGACCATCTCGGCACTTGCAAGTCTGTCCAGCCAGACGAATCAGCCTTGATCTTGTAAACAGCCCATGTAAGGACCTTGTTTGTAGGAATTATTACATTTCTTGATACTGCATAAAAAATTTAGTAAATATTAACAACACAATTACATCTACCCCCAATGCAGCCCATTGTAAGGCCTGTTGGCACTGTACTCAATTTTTGTATCTGTAACATGTATACCATGCTTCGACTACTCCTATTCACACAGGCCGAGCATGGATAAATTTGATACAGGTACCAATTTTATCTGTGCCATACTAGGCGTATAAAGTACCTGTGTGATTCCGGTTCCCGATCGACCCTATTTTTTTAAAAGTGATTGACTGTGCGACCCTATTTTCTCCGGATGGTTGCGGGCTGCTGCCAAATGACATCTGTTGTCACACTAATTATTGAAAAATCCATGAAAAAATATTCAAAAAAAAAATTATTTCCGACCTACCAACCCAAATTTTTTTGCAATATGAAACCGGAACCACAGGTATTTTTTTACGCCCTACTAGATTAATCTTGCTATGTCAATACCAAACAATTGTACATGTCCAGGGTCCTGATGTATTAACCCAATTATTGGCAGCACTCTTCCCCTGAGTCCCGGACGAGTTAAATGGTCTGGCATTAGACAGAGTAAAATAATAAAGTAGGGCGCATCTTGGTGCATTGGCACTTAAAGGGTTAATGTAATGTTACTGCACTACAGTGATGCTAACTGTATAATAAATTAAAGTTATTTAAGAGAAGACAGTCAGTTGAGTATCATATTTAGTCCACAAGATATATTCCCCTTTAAACTGGAACTGTTGCATGACAGATCATAAATTAATTGACATAATCTACTTGGACAGTAGTGCACAATGCAACTAAATGGTTAATTTGACACATGGGCAGATAGTCTGATTAATCCATTGAGCTTGACTGCTTTGCCCTTGACAAGTAAAGTTATCTGGTGTTAGTCAGAGTAAAATAATAAAGTATGATGCAACAAAATTTAGTGTCTGGTGAAACTAAGCTTGCTGATTAATAGTGATTATTGGTTATTACTTTTTAAAATAACATGGGTCCAAGGTCTTTGCCAGAAGAAGTTGCGCCAGATGGTGGTTTGCCTAATACCAGATGGTAGCGGGTGGTGCCCAGATACCTATTATGGCACCAGATAGTAGTCTACAGGGTTTTTTTTCAGGACTTTCTCTTGGGTCCATTTTTGCAGAGAAGATTGAGTTTAGCTGAACAGCTGGGGTGGCTGCACCCCCTCCCCCCTACCGCGGGAGGCTGACACCTATGCTCAATAAATGTAGTTGAGATGGAATGTGTTAAAGCAGGGGCACTAAGGGACACTATAAACTGGTTAAAGATGGCCAATGCATAGTTTTTCCTGTGTTGCAAGATGAATTCCAGCCATTTTTTCTTAATTGTCGGGCTTCCGACTGAAAACTAATTTCCACACGTCACAAAATTTTATAACTCAAACAACTTCATTTTTACTTTACTGAAACTTTGGTGAGAAGATTGAGTTTCAAAACTCAATTCAAGATTGAATTTTTGGGCCTGTTTAACAGCTCTAAAAAATCCCTGAAAAAAACCCTGGTCTACTGGGTACAGGTCTGGAGAAAGCCTGTCTCTGGTTAACATATGTATATTTGTCATACCCTGCATCACCTTGTACATACAGATGAAATATGAACTGGCTTTGTTATTGGTTAAATAAAGGCTGTTTATTACATCCACAGTTAGTAGTCCCTTTTACACTGTAGGTTAATGATAAGTCTCAAGGTCATTGTTCTGGCATATTTTGTATAAAGTAATGATTACATTCTCAACAAGTAAAATTTTCCTTTTACAGATTCTAAGATGATGGATCTTTGATGGCAATTGCATGCTGTGTTTGGAACAGTATTAATTAAATGTGCATGAGGAAATCAATGGATTTGGTGAATGAACAATGGTATAGATAATATTGATTGTGAAATGGACAAAATGTTAAACAAAATATGACTTCAGGAGAAACCAGGGTTTTTTCAGGGATTTTTTAGGGCCCTTTAAACGGCCCCAAAAACTCAATCTTGAATTGAGTTTTGAAACTCAATCTTCTCACCAAAGTTTCAGTGCAGTAAAAATGAAGTTGTTTGAGTTATAAAATGTTGTGACGTGTGGAAATTAGTTTTCAGTTGGAAGCCCGACAAGCCATCATTAACCAGTTTATAGTGTCCCTGTTTTAACACATTCCGTCTCATTTACATTTATTGAGTACAGGTGTCAGCCCACCGGTAGGCGGGGGGCCGGTGCAGGCACCCCAACTGTTCAGCTAAACTCAATCTTCTCTGCAAAAACGGACCCAAGAGAAAATCCTGGAAAAACCCCGGGAGAAACTCAATTCATTACAACACATTGCTGTGCTATTAGAACTACTATAATTTCAGTAAATATACAAGTTATTTTCTTAGAAATAATGAGAGTTTTTTTCGTAAACTGAGAATGTTAGGTGTAAATTTAACTTATTTTTTTATCTAGTCAAACGTATCTAGTTTTAAGAAAGTTAATCTTAAAATAAGATATATTTTCTTAAAACAAGAAAATGATTCATCTAGAAATATTTTCTTAATTAGAATTTTTTTCTCGCTATTCTCCCTAGTAAAAATTTTCTTGTTTTGAGAAATATTTTCTTAAAACAAGTTATATTTTCTTAATTTAAGATTTAATTTCTTATTATTTAAGAAAAGTTTTCTTAATTTAAGAAACATTTTCTAGTTCTAAAAAAATTCTTATTTTAAGAAAAAGTGCACTAGAAAAATGTTTCATTATTTTCTTGAAATGAGATATATTTTTCTTAAAACAAGAAAATGTGTTTTCTTATTTTAAGAAATATTTTAAGAAATATTTTCTCAGTTAGAAAATATTTCTCGCTATTCTCCCTAGTAAAAAAATTCTTGTTTTAAGAAAATATTTCTTGAAACAAGTTTTTTTTTTCTTGAAATAAGAAAACGATTTTTTGCAGCTCGCTATCGCTTGGCCAATACAGCAAGTTCTCGGTAGGATATCTTATGGCACTGGCCACACTTTCGGTCAGTAATTTATGTATTAACATTCATAATACAAAGGTTTCAATGACGATATGGAATAAGCTATAGTAGAAATCAAGTTTACAGAATGTCCAATATATAATTTACTTTCATCCAGACGTGATGTGTCCTCTTCAATTAATTTTCCATTACTTAGAGTATAAATATAAATTTAGCATCGCCTGGAATGATTTGTAATATGGATAAAAAATTCGGTTAGTTGAACTACTTGCAGTGTAACATATAATTAATTAATAATTTTTCATCCGTCGCAACACTAACGTATCTGCCTTCTAACAATAACTCTCAAACAATTGGCATGAATGTAAAATTCCCACTTTCATACAATCGTGGACATGCTGGTTAATACTATATATTTTTCCCCCTATAAAAAATTGACATATTTTGACGATAAATTCCATGTTGAATCATGTTGCCCTTCTTAAGCATCCGCTCCCCAACTCAATATTGAGCTTGTATCAAGGTATATTACCAAAAGTTGTGTCGGCGTTGTTTAGGCTACAACATTGAACGGGGGGGCGGAAGGGGGGGGGGGGAAAAATTTTGTTTTGTCAATGTTCAATAACTTTGTAATATTAGCTGGTATGTTCTCAATGGTTTTGTCCAAGATTACAGTAAGTTGACTGGCAAAGTAAATTTTCAAAAAATACGCTGGGTTAGTCGAGAAAATCACACTTACACTTTATGTAAGCTAAATTAAGGGAAATCTCATGCATGTCACATATCAAGATACGACACACTTATGATTTTCGTTTTGTTTTCCTCATGCATTAATAATGACTTTGGAAAGTTATACAGCCCATGCAGATTATATATTAATTATAAAATATAATTATAAAATGTTTCGGAAACACTCACACGATGTTATGATATCGTAGAGAACAAGCTGAGTACAGAAAGCACATACCCTTCCTGATCAAAATGTTCTTATGTCCGCATTCTAGAAGTTCACTCAAACTAATTAAAACACTCACACTCACACTCACACTCAAAGAGTGCAGGAAGTTCAATCTGAGATTCTCTCAAAATCAACATTGACACTCACGAGAAGCTAAGATTGAACATCTACTCATTGAGTGTGAGTGAGCTTTTAGAATACAGGCGTTAGCCTCGGCAACAAATTTTCGTTTTCGGAACTGGAATATCGTCTTTAGAGATAATTATTTTGTTAGTGATGAAAATAGTTATTTTTACTGATGAAGAGAGGTGTTTTACATTTTATGGTATACTTTATAGTATGAAATTGCGGTTGCCATTGAGTAATTTTAAAAAGAACAAAACAATAGACACTCCGAAAATAGTTAACATTTTATTCAAAGTTTCGACTAGGTTTCAGTCATCTTCAGGAATGACGCTATTGAAAAATACCAAGATATACATTTACAAGTTAAGCGGATCAAATTATGCGCTAATTAAAGATCACAAGTTGCTTAGAGTCAAGGGTGGGTAGTAGCGAAGTAGTTGTAGTTCGCTACTGTAGCGAACTACAATTTTCAAGTAGCCAGTAGTTTTTGACTACTTTTTTAAAACAGTAGTTGTAGTTATGGCGAAATACATTTTGCCTAAAAGTAGCCAAGTAGTTGACTTCTTTTCAAACAGCGAATCGCTATTCACTACTTTTTGAAATTGTTAGCAATCGTTCATAGAATAGAATGATATTAAGACACGGTTTGCTTAAAAGATTATTTTCCACAGTAAAGATTATTTTAGCGCAATGAAAAGTGGCACTCCTGAACACTGTAGTGCTTACAAAAATGTTGCTATGACCCTTCTTGAGTACGGTTGCTACTCGTAAGTCGATCTGTTATAGGTTTTATTACAGCCTGAGCTAGTGGATGCTCCGAATACCGTAAAACTAGAAAATATAGAGTAGCGAAATAGCGAAATAGTTCGCTACATTATTAAGCAATAGCTGTAGTCAGTAGCGAACTACCTTTGTTCGAAAGTAGCAGTAGTTGTAGCTGACTACATATTTTTTAAGTAGCTGTAGTTATAGCGAACTACAAAAATTTTGTAGTCAACCCACCCTTGCTTAGAGGCTTTAGTTGCCTGATTAAGTTCCGGTTTTTGATGATGTATATGTAAAGACTCCTTATATAACAATAATGACCAATGTCTAGATTTATCTAAAATAGTACAGTTTTGGTATATGATGGCTTCTGTGGTATGTATATCAAACTGATCTAGTAGTGTGTTAGGTAGGTTAAGTAAGGTCTGGAAGTATTGAAAGTGTCCACATGACGTAATATGTTTGTGAACTTCTGAGTTTTTGTCGGAGGAGTGTTCTTTAATCCTTGTTCTGAGGCAGCGGTCAGTTTTTCCGAAGTACGACAATTGACAGCCAGGACAGCTAAATTTGTATACAACAGTAATTTGCAGTTCTTTATCAGTTCGGTCTTTTAGGCTCAGATAGGCGTTGGTACTAGTCGTATCATAGATCGTGATGAAATTGGGACGAGCTATCAATAGTCGGGATATTTTGTTTGTACACGAGCGTATAAGGGAAGTTCCTCTCCGTGAAGGTGAATCCAGATTGTGGGAGTTTAGTTGCGCATTTATCTGATGAGTGTCGGATCGAGTGTCTATTTTTTTGTTCTTCATAGTATGCCTGTTCTTCATAGTGTCACTCTTCATATTGTTTTGTTCTTCATAGTGTCGGAGGGTCTATTGTTTTGTTCTCCATAGTATGCCTGTATGATTTTGCAAATGTGTCACATACGAAATGTAGAGGGGTGCGAATCTAAAGCCGATATCTCAATCCCGAAAGATGTATATTTCCGGAAGGGTGTATATTTGGTTTAACATTTGCAAAAAATCAATAATCAATTTAGGGCAGAATAACATGCAAACAATTCTGTGGGTTTTTGTCGTTACGAATGATTTATCCGTTTTGGCTAGAATGTTGAAGGCGGTATTCCTGAAGCCTTATTGTGGAACATTTTCACACTTTACACTGATATTGTTTACTTCATTATATTAGTAGAGGGCTTATTGACAAGCAGGAACTTATGGGAGGTGGTCTCGACAACCCGAATCTTATTCGAGGGCTCTTCGACAGACAGGTTCTTGAAAGCAGCACAAAAACAGTCTTTTGTCATGGTCAAAAAATGTTTTCGCGATAAATGAAATTGTTCATGGTTAACCGAGAGATCCTCATGCTCGAAAGATATATGTTACACTTTGCTTCACTCAATTCAAGTTGTGTATCTTTTAAAGACCAACCGAAATCTCGCCTCAGCTCTCTTCTCCTTACGTTATCGTAACTCTGTTAGATAATCGCTATTATATTTTCGGTATAAATGCTTGTGTAATATTTCTGGCGCCAAACTAGTATAATAGCCTGCTCACAGACGTTGTAGTTCTTACGCCAAGCGAAGAAATACTACCGTCTGCTTACACGAGCTGCATATTCAATTCCCTTTGTTTTAGGAGCCGATCATCTGGCAGTGTTCAGAAAAGTTAGAGCCAATTGGAAGCCGCCTTACTGAGAGATTAGTTACTGGGGAAATCCCTTGCACATGCATTGGAATATATTCAGTTGGGTTGAAACTTGAAATTTTTTGCGTGGATATATTTTGGAAACTATCGCGTTGAACTTCACGATATTTACGATATTTACACCGATTGTTTGCTGAACATGCGAGAAGATGATCACAATATCATATTGTGATCATCTTCTCGCATGTTCAGCAAACAATCGGTGTATATAAAGTGCTAAAGCAATGCTGTAGGCGAGTTTAAATTTTTGTTAACAATGACAAACAATCAATCGGGAAACTCGAGTATATCAGGATATGTCCAAATGTTGCTCTTGATACTTCCTATATGCCATGACTTCGACGAAAACTTCAAAAAGATTAAGTTCTCATTGTTATGTAGAAAAGTATAGCCCAGTTAGAGTATAAACGTTTCGAAGTTTGGGCGAATTGGAAAATTTATCACGGCGCAATTTTAATACAAGTTTCTCGGGTTTGTGTTGTGTTTACAGTTTACATTCAGAAGTGCTTGCTCAAACAGCAAATTAGTTTAATTTGAAGCTAATATTTCGCATTCTAAGCCACAGTATTATATAAACTTTCTGATTTCCGTTGTCTTATAAAGATAAACCATTAAAATTACAGCGAAATTTATTCGGAATTTGATGCTGTCTGGCTAAGATTCCTACAGTATAAATATTCCAATCCTGTCCGCGTTTTTAATATAACCGAACATCTTTAATATCCAAATCTGATCATTAATGGTGTATTTTATTACCTGGACAAGTATCAGTATCTTTAATTAAATTCAATTTATGTGCAATTTTGACCAAAATTCAACCGACGACTGTTTTCAAAATATATGTTTATATTTATTCCGCTCCTAAATAAACTGACGTCACTTTCCAGAATTTGGAAGGTAAATTCTGATTGGTCGACGTAGCGGAAATCAGTTTTGCACTGACGGTAATATTTCGACGCTTGGCGTAAGAACTACGTCTGTGAGCAGGCTGCACTAGTAACTCCAAAGAAGGGACTTTGAAATGCATCGTAACCAAGTAATTTCGTTTTTGATTGTGGGGATTGGATTATGTGAAAGCCTTGAACTCAATATCTCAGGATGTGCCGAAGGCTGTAAAGATCAGGTAATTATCAGTCACAATCCAAATTAAAGTTCATATTACCAGTACAGGCGATTTGAAACCAATAGAATCTTTGCTGAATGGCACTTTGACACAGTCGAAGAAGAACACATCACTATATTGTAGCGCACAAAATCTACAAAGGTTTTGGTGTGCAACTGTCCTTCGTTAAACATTAATGGCCAGCAGGTTCCCTTGAAAGATAATTATTTTGCATTAGAGATTATTATAAAGAGTGCACTGTACCTTTTGTGGGTTTATGAGAAAGTATCAAACAACTTATAGAACAAACCCAATCTAATTTTTTGTTGGTGACATGTCAGAGTAAATATTTGAGATTTGGGTGGAAAGTCTGGCTAAACTATCAACAAGTAACACTTTCTAGGTCAAGTCGAGTGGTTTAGGGCATAGTATGATTTAAACAAGGCACATTGGCAGAGAGACCGTTTAAAACCAATCAACCAGAGGAGTAAACTTTTCTGGGATTAACATTTTTAGTCACAGTAAATAATAAACATAGTACATGTATATTTGGGCACTTTAAGTTTAATTCACTGTGAAGTTCTTTTGTATCATTTCAAATCAATATATTATAAAAAGCATCACTTTATACACAGTTTATATCTTAATTGTGTAAACGTTCTCTGGTTAAAAGATTTATTTATTACAAGCTTTCGACTGCCAGTCTGCAGTCTTTGACGGGTCTCCGTATATCTTATTTTATTTATCCTACATATATTTTATAATCACTCTATATCCAGTATTTGGCCGGATAATCTGGTAGGATATTTTCCATCCGTTCGGCATATATGGTATTCGGCTGGATAGTAAAATGTTCTATCAGGTGCATCCCTAATGCATAATAATTTCATTCTCATGGTAGCGGCAGGGAAATAATTAACACACAACTCTAAAGTTGCAATGACACACAATATGAAGTAACTGAAGCACATTTAAATTCAACCAGTTCTAGCTTGCTGCACATGTGTCTCAGGGTCTGTTATACAATGCCAGCTTTTCCCTTTCAGAACATGCCCTCCTGTGCCAATTTGTCTACAGTCCAAGTAAAATTTGTAGATAATCCTAACTAATTACCCCAAAACCTCATTAGCCTAAGTCAATATTTTTATTAAAGTTATACACTTGTCTTTTTTAAACTTTTTTCTCAGTCACAATGAGGGCTACCTTTAGGAAATACCTGGTTGCCAGATAAAACAATTGGTCACAATTAACGTTCACCTGGCATTTGGTCATTTCTAGGGCTGCACCAGATAGACATTTTTGACATCCAGCCAGATTTCAACTATGTCGGATAGTAATTGAAAGAAAGATATCCGCATTATCTGGCTGAATACTGGATACTGTTGATATAAAGGTTTAGACTTTCATTTAAGATAAATAATTAGTTTAATTGATTATAAAATGAGGGTGTTTATAATACTTTGACTTGAAAAGATACTTGAATTATAGGAAATAACTTCATTCTAAACATGAGTATTGCCAAAGCCTTGTCCACAAAGTTTAAAGGTCAAATCCAGTATCTGCCAGTATACTGGATAGTAAGATTATCTCACTATCTGCCGATAGAGGGATGGGGAAATTGCCCTGGGCCCCAACCTTAATAGGGCCCCAACTTGAGAGCCTAAAATTGAGTAGGTCCTTTAAATTGATGAGAGCATTTTTGAAATTGAGGGCCGCTTACATTAGCTCAACATGCAGTCTAGCTAAGGTCTAGTCATGGGGCCCCCAGAGAAGATTTGCCCAAGGCCATGCAAATTCTCTCGGCAGCCCTGAGCCTGGATATGATATCCGGTATATAGTCATTTCAAACCTTTGTCCAAGCACACGTAAATTCACTCAGTAAGAATGTCATTTTATCTGTTCCGTACGGTGGTACATTTTCAGAGGGCAATGTAAACAGCTCTTATATAGCAATAAAGACAGGTGCTTTGAGCTGACCTGCCTGAAAAGTCTCAAGTAAACATGGATGAAATTCTGCTTGGTTGTTGGTACAACACTATGTACAATGAACTCTGGTATCTGAGCTACCTCGGTTCCATATAAACACACAACTTGACCAGGGCCGTAGCTAGACCGATAATTGGGGGGGGGGGGGATATTCATATATTCGTGCTCTGCCCAGATGGATTTCTTTTGAAAGCGATTGATTTTTCGGTATGTGAACATGAATTTATTTATATGAATATACACCACCCAAATTATCGCGTCTAGCTACGGCCCTGAACTTGATTCATCAGTCATAAACATTTACTAATTATGGCATTATGCCATATTAGTGTCTGCATAGTACTTCTTCAGGGCAATCAGGGGATCATATATAATTTTTGAGCTTGGAATTCCTCAGAGGTATAACTATGAGAAACATGATGTTTGTGATGTTACTCTGAGTGTATATCCACACCGAGCAAGCTTGAAAAATTTATATGCCTGGCCACGGTGGGAATCGAACCTACAACCTTTGGAATACCAGCCCAATGTAGGTACCAACACAGAAAAAATTATGAAAAACATATATCCTGGATGACTTTTTCTGTGTTGGTGTAATGTACTCAGGTGAATATGATGCTTGTGATGTTGCTCTGAGTGTATATCCACACCGGGCAAGCTTGAAAAATATGCCTGGCCACGGTGGGAAGCGAACCTACGACCTTAATTGGAATACTAGCCCAATGCTCTGCCAACTGAGCTACGCGGTCAGGATATACACTCAGAGAAACATCACAAGCATCATATTCACCTGAGTACATTACACCAACACAGAAAAAAGTCATGATCACTAGATTACATTGATATTGAAGGAACTAGATTCCGTTCCGAAATATCACATACCGGTACTCGAACCGACCTGACCGCGTAGCTCAGTTGGCAGAGCATTGGGCTAGTATTCCAAAGGTCGTAGGTTTGATTCCCACCGTGGCCAGGCATATTTTTCAAGCTTGCCCGGTGTGGATATACACTCAGAGTAACATCACAAGCATCATATATCCTGAATGTATTCAGGGAATTCAGCAATATGTATATTTAGGGTTGTCTGGAATCTATTGATAGGCACAATATAAATATTAAACACAGAGGAGGAATTATTCTCCTCTCATACAAAGCCATAGAACTTGCTTTGGCGATTATATCAATATTAGCTAAATGAATCAATGTTGATATCGTCTCAATACATTAAACTATATTCATACCTTCTTGTAGCCTGTAGTATTCTAGTTTGTTGTCGTTTTAATACATTTACAGGTATCATGATTTCGACAGTTCGACTTGCTTTGGAGCACATATTATGACAATATTTATTGCTTGGAATTATAATCTGTAAATACAAAGCAATATCACTAAGTTTTAAAGTATTTCCGTAACAATATATTGTTGAACCCAATACAAAATACAAATGCGACCAACGGCACGGCGGTTAAAAATATACATGAATACAACTATTTATGGCACATATTTACACACGAAACTTCAAAATATTGACATAGTTTAACACTTACATTTAAGATTATTGTGTGGACCTTCAAAAATTGGAGTATTTCTTCATATTTTCGTAAATATTTTAAGAAAACTGGCCATATAATATTTATCAACCAGCGTTATAAAATTTCCAAAGGACGCGCTCGAAATGTGTCCCGCTAAGCCTTCTGGGAGCCCATATATGAAGGCACTGATCTCAATCATGTGAACAATCCAGTGCAAATTAAACTGTATCGCGGTTTTTTGACAGAAACTTATAATTCTAATTTCTATCTTCAAAATTCTAACTGTCTTATTATATCTTGCTTAAACGACAATAATCAAAGCATTTACGACGCAATATAAGCTCCACACCTAATTTTACGAATTTTAGTTATCACGGCTGTCTGACTGTACGTAGGAAATCTACCACTCTGGAGACTATTACGTATCCGCCCCCGTAGAAATTTTGCTAGATTGGATATAAATAATTATGAAATAAACCAAGACGAATTCCACGTAAACTCCTAGGAGTACTATAAACTCAGTTTCAGGCCAATTAAATTCGATAAAATGACTCAGGGCCTCTTTTAACATATAGACTGCGGGGACATGTCCCCCCCAGCCCTCCTAGTGGCCCCTCCAGTCAGCAATTTTGTCCCACCCCCCAGTGCAAGGTCCCTAAGAACTATCTGCAGTAGGTGGTCAACCAGCAATTGTATATCAAAGTGAGAAAATGATGTTATAAGCTGTTAACATTTCTGAATTTGACCATCATCTGCAGGTCCGTAACTAGCTATGAGTCAACCGAGTCAGTTGCATGCCTCGGTAGGAATTTTGGGGACTGAAATTTAAACATCGCCAGAAACCTAAACCATGGCTGAAATAATTTGCTCGTGGAAAAAGGCATGAAATGGCATTTTAGGTTCTAGTTTAGTTTTTCCAAGCAAAGATACTCCAAAGAGACCACCCTATCGTGCTCTTCAGTGACACTGAGAAGCGAATGCGTCGATATCAAGTACCCCAATACATGTAATACAGTACTGTAAAATTTGAAGTGTGGTGAATGATAATACTATACCACGCACATTTTCATTACCGCCATCATCACATCATGTTGCCTTATTGGGACTGGATTACATTTGGGAGATTGTAAAATTGCAGTAATTATGCCACTGTATATAAAGTTAATTTCTTGTTGGAACACTCCTCAAAATGCTGGAAATAGCCTATCTGAGCTTCAAATTCTGGTGTATGTTTACACTTTACACTATCATGGTGTTATCACATACACCAGAATTAGCTAGGTACATTTACACCGTTTGAGGGTATGTTTACAGCATAATAGGTGTTAATACTTCGTTTAATTTTCTACTTTACACCAGATCAGTGTATCTTAAAATCGTCTAGTGTAATTATACACCAGGTTCAGTGTAGATTTGCACGACGTAAGCATTCATGTTTTTTACATCATACCGGTGTATATTTACACAATCATGGTGTTATCTCATACACAAGAATAGGCTAAATTTACACCGTTTGAGGGTAAATTTACACCAAAAAGGTGTTAATACTTCGGTTTCTACTTTACACCAGATCAGTGTATCTTAAAATAGTCTTAGCTAGTGTAATTATACACCAGGTTCAGTGTAGATTTACACTAAGTAAGCATTCATAATTTTTACGCCACTCCGGTGTATATTTACACTATCATGGTGTTATCCCATACACAAGAATTGGGTAAATTTACACTTGTTAAGGGTAAATTTACACTGCAATAATAGAGAATACATTAGTTTCTACTTCACCTCAGCTCTGTGTATTTTAACGCGTTCTAGGTGTAATGATACACCAGGAAAAGTGTAAATTTACACTTCGCAAGTGTTGGTATACTTTACACCGAATAAGTGTATATTTACACTATCGCAATGTGTAAATTAACAGGGAAAGAGGTAATGTTACACCGTTCTAATGTAAATCTACACCGAATTAGGTGTAAATAGAATATTTTCTACTTTACACCTAGTAAGTGCTACCGAGACACTAAAATTGTGTAAAGTTACACTGTGGAAGTGTAATGTTACACTCGAACGGTGTTTAATTCTACGTTACACCTAATTAGTGTAATGTTACACCTTTTTGGTGTTGCCGCAACACCGCGAGATTTACAGTGTGGTAAAAGTATGATGAACGCGTGCAATATGTGATGGTAATTAATATACTCATTACTCAATTATATATATATATATATATATATATATATATATATATATATATATATATATATATATATATATATATATATATATACTGAAGACTATATTCAAAAAAATAGTCGATGAGTTGACGTAAGGTAGAAGAGCGCTCAATACCATAATAAGTAGAGCGGAATTAATTCAGTCAAGGTTTGAATGTTTGCGTCGCTACTCTGAGTTTCACGCTTTACGCGATCATCAGGCAACTGACAGATATTATTCAATATTCATAATAAATATAGGTTATCATTTTACAACTTGATTAAGCAGGTATCTGGTTACATGTCTACATTTGGAAAACAAGTCAGAGCGTTTGTTCAGGCATTCAGTTTTCTGCGCTTTCATAATAAGTAGTTTCTCCTCGAGGCATAAATTACACCGTTTAGATCCTGGTTTGTATGCTTTGACTTTCTTCATAATGGACCACTTTATTGTATACTGACTTTTTTCTGACTTCAGTTTCCAGACGTACTTGGACAGTTCGGTGTTGCTCTTGTATTCCTCATGTCGGAAAGACTTAGTGTGATTGCGGTATCTTGTTTTGAAATCGCCCGCCGTCATGCCAATGTATATTTTCTTTTCCTGGTTGTTGGCAGTGCTGGTTGTTACTTCGGCTTTGTATACGATGCTCTCAGTAAGACATTTTTTACCAAGTGGACAGTTGGCGGGTTTTTGGCAGTTGCAAACTGGCGCGTCGTTTTTTGTAGGTGTTGGTATTACCGTTGGTATGGATGATTGTATTACCCTAGCAGTTGGCGTTCGTTTTGTGTTTCGGTTGAGTATTTTACGATTATGTTTACGGATGAGATTTTTCATGTTTGTCATGCAACTGTAACTAACACGGACTGTGTGGCGGTTGAAAAGTTTGTGCAGTTTGTTTGAGGGAGGAAAATGCTTGTCAATTAGGTTTAGGAATCTCTGTGCTACATTGGTCTTAACGTTCTTGCTATAAGGTGGGTTGTACCATGTAATGTTTCGTTGTCTGTTTCGTTTATCGGAGTTATTAGTGTTGTTTTGAGTTTGTGTGTACGTTAGGTTAACGTCAAAGTTGCTTTGCTTGAGAGCGTTGTTGTAAAGTGGTGCTGCTGCGTTGAATGCTTCTTCGTCACATGATAGTTTGTTAATGCGTTTGTTGACTGAGTGTGGAAGTTGTCGTGTGATGGAAGGTGGATGGTTTGATAATCTGTTTACGTACAGTGGTTCGTCATTAGGTTTTCGGTATGGTTCATATTTACCGTTTGATAGGTCAAGCGTCAGGTCAAGGAAGTTCACGCACTTGATGTTTGTCTGGGCGGTGATTCTGAGGCCAAAGCTCTCAAAAATGGTGATCAACTCTTTCCTCGCCTTGTCCGCAAGTCTGCCTGATGTTATTCTGAGGGCAGCCAAGCCGTCGTCACGGTATAGGCCTACGTCTTTCCCAAAGCGTTTCTCGAGTGTGTTCAGAATGAAAAGTCCGACGAGTTCACAGACCTCAGCGCCATCGAAACTTCCCATGGTCACGTCAAACGTGGTGGTGTTGTTCTTCTTCGTCCAAGCTTGTTTGTTGTAAAAAAGAAGGGATTTGCGCGCGTGCTTCACAATGCGGATATCGCTGTCGGAAATTGCGATGAATTGTTGGCTCCATGCGATTGCACGGTCGAGTAGACTTTCAGTTATGGACGGGTAAAATTCGACTATATCGAAAGATAGAAAAAACAGTCTGTCCTTGTTAGTTAGTGAGTCAAACCAAGTGATTTTGTCCTCAGAGTTTCTCCACTGGTTTGCACAAGTTTGTCGGCGGATTTCAGCATTGATTTTGTCCAAGTTGCCTGATGATCGCGTAAAGCGTGAAACTCAGAGTAGCGACGCAAACATTCAAACCTTGACTGAATTAATTCCGCTCTACTTATTATGGTATTGAGCGCTCTTCTACCTTACGTCAGCTCATCGACTATTTTTTTGAATATAGTCTTCAGTATAACGCTCCTTTTCCTAGTAGAGCGCTCTTGTTGCCTTGGTATCGTGAAAGGAAGAATGCAGCAGATACGATTCAACTATTCACTAAAAAATATAGGCTTACCCGGATACGACGAATACCACAGAGAACTCATTCACAAGACTGAAAATGTTATTAAACGCATGAGATGGAAAGCGCATTTCTAC
>CACRXK020007029.1:3022-23745 GCA_902702795.2 Paramuricea clavata
GGGGGGGGGGGGGGGGGGGGGGTGCAACACCCCTGATAATTGTTCATGAGGAATTTCAGGTAGATTTCCAGTGGGTAATCAGGTAAATTTTCAGGGGAATTCAGGTAATTCTCGGGACATGAGAAAGTGAATTTGGAAAATAACTGTATTTTCGAAAAATTATTAATTTATATGTCCTGAAAATTTTTTGTACATCTGGAAAGATATTGGTAACCATTTCTATCTACCCTTCTATCTAACCTCGCACACCCCCTGAGACGAAGTGCTCGCAACGGCACTGAGTATACATATTTTGAAAACAGGCGAGTGGTTATTGCATGCATGTATTTCTAGTAGTTTTTTAATTAGGTTTTAAACAATTTTTTCATTACCAATTAGGTGTTGTGTGTCGAAAGAGAGATATTAGACGATATCATGGCCAGGAATGACGGACATTGTGCAAGCGTACCAGTCTGTCAGCGACTTTTCCGTTTATCCACAAGAATTCCTAATTATCCTTTTACGACCTATCAAAGCATCCGGAATTTCAAATATTCGCGTGGGTGTTGTTTATAAAGGAAAGCATGAAGTATGCACTCAAGTTGTGGCCTTTAGTTTACCAGGCTCAGGGTGTAGCTAAGCAATGACTACGGGAACGAAAAGAGAAGCTTTCGACGGGTATTTTGGTACCAAACATGTAGCAAGGCAATCAATATTTCGAGTTTGGCAAGCGAATGGAATATCACTTTTCGACCGCGAAGTTATATTATAATATGCATATTAACGCACCGGCTTGCGAATTTCAAAACAAAAAAGCAGAGCTTTTATCGGGTGTAACAAAATAATAAACGGCGGAAGGCAAGGCTACACTATTCGTCAAAATAAAATGATTTCAACGAATTTCGATAATTGAATATATTACGAGATATAGCCTTTTGAGCGAGAAACCTTTATAGATTCCTATGTAAAGTGAGTAAAATGTTGTAATATTCAATCGCAAAAAGCAGAGCGAATATGCAAAGAAATAAGAACATTTTTTCTTAATGTGTTACTATACGACCGCTACGTACTTCTGGAACCAATTTCAACAAATATTCAAAGATTTATATATAGCATGTTATATTGAAAATACTCTACTCGCCTGATAATAAACATAGGGCATTGCGCAGCCATTGTTGCGTGGGTGCTCGTGGTAACGTGAAACCTGAGAAATGAAAATGTCCGTGATTTCTGGCCATGGTTATATACACACTGTTTGAAACATTTTTAAAGTGGTTTCAGAAAACAACCCTCCTCCACTCGAAGATTTACTGTTCAAAATAATTTTAGTGGTGAAGATACCATGCAGCAGACCCCAAACTATCCATGCTTGCATAACGTTTTCACAAATTTTGCGGAATTTGCAGTTTAGCGGACATTTTCGAACTGTGTAGTTTTTTATACACCCTAGCTGACTAGCATATGTTTGACATAAGGCCGGCGAGAGCCAACCACGGGCCCCGGGACAAAATGACGAATTGGTGAACACGTGCCCCCTGTCCCTCTCGACTCTCCCGCTGGCGCATGACCACGCCAAAGTCTATTTTTAATCGCAATCAACGAGAGAATTACCAGCGAATTATTTGCAAGAAGTCACCCCATAACTGATAAAAATGCAATAGAACGATGTTCAGCTAACGGTTTTTGCTGAGAAAACGATCGAAAATCGTTTATTTCACATTTGGTATGTTTTACGATCGATCACGACGATCAGCGGGTAGTGTGCAAGCATAGGCGCATTTCATTTAGGACAAATATAAAGCAATGATAAACGATACGAACATTTTACCGATATTTCCCTCTGAGCACTCCGGGCCCCGTGTATTTCCCCCTCCCCTCCCCCCCTCTCGCCGTCCTTGGTTTGACACAAATATACATTTGGCAAAATGTAAGATAGTCAAGATATCAAAGATATCAAAGACGCAAGATATCAAAGAAAATTTAATAAGGGAAAGGGTTTATGGTTGAGAGACTGACAAAATTTATAGACAGAAACAATATATTAACAAAACATCAAAATGGTTTCAGAAAACAATAAACCTACAGAACTTGCAAAAATCAACTTCGTAGATAAAATCAGCAAAGCAATGAACAACTTGCATGTTAGACTAAATTTTAATCTAAGTGAAGAGAAAGGGAACACCACAGCTACACAATGAAATTAGTAAAATTGCAAAATTTGGTTATTAAATGTTGTATAAAGCTTGGAAAATACGGTCTTGCAAAGTTTGCAAATTATGTATATATATTTGTATTACGTGCGGAAATTGTTACCATTTTCGGCTCAAAATGGTAACAATTTCCGTACGTAATACAAACATATTTTAAAAACTTATTAATAATTCAGGAGGAAACCACAAAGAAAAATCATAAGCGTGTCGTGGTTTTATATGTGATAAAAAATCATGTTAATTTACATAAACTTTAGCTTTGATTTTCTCGGTTTAGACAAAGTTTATTTTAAAAATTACTTCGCCAATGAACTCGTATAAGATGAGTTGTTTTTTAAGCCCATGGCCAGAAATTCAGGACAACATGGCGATTGGCATACGCAATGTACTTCCTCATTCATTATTCAAGATGGCTGATTTATATATAGATTAAGTATTGCAAATATATGTTTTAGCAATTTCCAACTTTTTTCGTACATAAATCCGAGCTCTGCACGTCGAAAACATCATTTAATTACTCGATCATTTAACCGAATAAATTTCAGAACAGTTCAAGTAGGACAAACCAGTTCCCGAGAACTATATTCCTACCTTATCTCATCACATATACCAGATAGTCAATTCTCCCAAAATTCGCAAACTGCACATTTTTGGTCAGCATTTTAGGACATTCGTGGGTAGTACATGGAGCTTCTGCACGTCTGCATTGATAAAAGTTGAGTTTATCTTTGTTCTCCAACAGTTTACAAACCCGTAGAGGATGGATAAACAGGTTCCAAAAAGCCACCAAATATATGCTTTTTAGCAAACAGAAAATGTGTACATTGACCGTTGGAATTACCACAAATCACTCGAAAAATTGAAAAAACCCAGCAAATTTGTAAATGTTGATTTTGCTTTAAAATTGTTGCTAGGCAACCTATATGACTGACAATGTGTATTTGTGGGCTCAGTGAGGTTGATTTCGCAATAAAATAGCTCAGATTTCGCGGGAAAATTTGTAAAATGTGGTAAAATTATTTGCAGCAGTTTCTATTTGGGCATCTTTAACAGTTGGAAATTTATTTTAAAATACTTTTCTTTCGTTTACTTGAACATACTGTACCCCAAGTAAGTATTTAAACGGCTTATTGTTGTATTGTGCGTATAAAATTTGCATACGAATACAATGTCGGATACATGCCCGACTGCATTCTATTCTTTCTTGAAATGGAAACTTGGTGAATATGAGCCCGCGCGTCTTTCCGCTGACTGTCCTGAATTTCTGGCCATGCATTTAAAGCACGCGTAGGAGTGTTTTATCACATATAAAACACTCCGCTACGCGTCGTGTTTTATATGTGATAAAACACTCCTACGCGTGCTTTAAATAGTACATAAAATACGCAAACTTCGCAAGGCCATATTTTCCGTTTTTTACAACATTTCGTTTATTTACCGAATTTTGCAATTTCACTAAATTTGATAAGTTAAAGTATATTACGGGAATGTACTTTTTTACTTAGATCAAAAATTATAGTCTAAAGTGCAAGTTGTCTATTGACGAAGGAAAGTTTTCAGTTGGAATTTTCCTGGATCTATGAAGGGCATGTGATACAATTAATCACAAGATTCTGATAAGAAAATTAGATCATTATGCATGGTATAAGGGATTGGATGTGGTCAAAAAATGGTTCGAAAATTATTTATCTAAAACAGAAAACAAATTGTAAAATATGCCGAAGTTCAATCTGAGGAAAAGACTGTTAGAAGTGGTGTCCGACAAGGATCAGTGTTAGGTCCTATATTGTTTATTTTATATCCAGATTATTGCATTAAGGTTGTCCGCCGGCAAAGCTAAAAGATAAAAGCCAAGCGGGAAAAATACGATGGGGTTTAGTATGAATTAAATATTCATCTTGCATATTTATCACACGGAAAAAGCGTAGCCAGAAAGCAATTTGAGTAATGCAGTCCGTTGAGAATGCGACTGAACATATTAATGTAGGAATACGATAAAATTATTTCAGGCAATTCCTCTGTTGACCAGCAAAGATATTATGATCATGAAATTCTCTCACAATGATTCAATCTGCATAACAATTAAATGGTAGAACAAGAATTTAAAGTTTCGTCCCTGCATGGCCGCTTCGCATATAATCGTCTCTTAAAAACAAGTGAAATACCTCTTACGAACAGCACTTACGTTTTGTTTAAAAAATGCCTGGTGAGTATTTTCGGCCATTTTGATCTGCACAAAAATGGCGCAGACATTTGACAGCAAAATATATAATCTTTATAAGTATATGAAAACAGGAAACCTATATGAACGTAATACCTAACGCACGATAGCGTGTCAATTTTGGATTACTTCTTTTATACACTCTCTGTATTGCAGTGCATTAATTTGAGTTTGCATTTAATTCTAATTAAGTATCCCGGCAAAAAAGGCAAGAAACAATTTATGGCACTGGACACAATAAGCAGAAATAATACTGTATTAGACATTTTTTGCATGCTATATTGGTTTGAGGAATGCAATACTTAATAATTTATATTGATGACCAAAACTACAGTCCAGCAACATGAATGTGACTACATAGTCCCCAAAGCCTTAGTCCATGCAAAAATGATAAGTATTAATACTCCATGCTTCAGGAAAACAACCCCTTTGAGCAAAAAGTTGTTGATGGTGTATGATAGACTTGTCAAATACCCCACGTAAACTGACTATATGCACGCTGACGAAAATCGTAGACTGGTGTGGGGCCCCGGCGTGTGGCAACGTTGCGTCGTGAATGTAATTTGTTCAAAGGCAACATAATCTACTTAAGGAATGAAGCACGATATGGCACATGGGATTAGCGTGAATCTTTGTTTCAATTGATTTGGGAGGGCATACGCTGCGAACCCGACATTAAAAAATTAGTTCTCATTATTATGAATTGTACAAACCTTTGTAATAATACTAATAATACAAATTAAACTGCAGTTAAGATTGAAAACATATAATTTTTTGTCAGGAAAACTTACAATTCATCAGAACATTGCGATGGCTGCGACATTCGACATCCAGATCCCACGTGAATGGCAATATTATGTGGAGGAATGTTTTTATATGGCTCTTCTCCTAAATGTATTGAATAGTCAGAAAAACGATTAACGAAGGAAAGGCGTTACCGTATGACATACAAATTTAATATTTTCATTATTTATTGCGAAAAATACGAACTCATTATTAATATACAAAAGCTGCCTGTTACCACCAGTATTCACTGCTACATACAATAGCTAGTATATCTTACCTAGAGTTACAATTTCATGAAGAAGAATACCATAGCTCCATCTGCATCAATGAAAACACAAATATTTATATAGCTATGAAGTGATCATTCGAACACACCGTTAAAGTCATGCAGAAATGATGAAAATAATATTTATACAAGAAAGTTGGGACGTCCTGAAAACACCAGGCTTATCTTCACATCACCTCATAAAAATTAAAGTTTGGATGATAGAATGAATATATAAACCTACACATCACTGGCTGCTGTGAAACATCCGTGAAGTAAATTTTCCAATGCCATCCATTTAACAGGAAGTAAATTCTACAAAACAGTATAACCACTTAATAATTAGTAGACTAATCTTTAACGAAACACTTGCATGTATCTTTCCTCAATTGTATAAGTACTATATCTGCGTATTTTAATTAGCCTTTCTCACGCCGCCGTTTTTGGGTGGCTTTTCAGCCGAAGTCTGCGAGGTAAGTCCACATATAACAGCGATTTTTTGGACGGATGATGATAAATTTGCTTTGTAAATGGTTAGTTTATTTTGAAAAATTGCTTTTCACATTGTTTTAATTGTCTGTATTGGTTAACGAGAATCAGATGCCACCCAGAAATGGCGTATATTCGTCATTGTGAGAAAGGCTAATTGGATATTGCGGTTATAGGTTATATAACTTGCATAAAGTGGCGCAATTATAATGGGGTTGATGAAGATTATTATTTTTGATTAACTGTGAAAACCAGACATTACATTATTTTCCTGTATCCGTATCGTGTTTTAACTAATGTCCGTGAATTGTATAAGTTTCGATTTTTAAATTCATGTCCATATCACAGCAAAGCATATCCGATATATTGAACACCGTGCATTATAGAACTTAAATAAAATCCTGAGAAAATTCAATTCTTACACTGCGCTATATCTAGTGTGTTTTGATGTGTGTTTATATATATATAATGCATATTCAAGGTATAAACCGGCACATCCTCTAACAAGCTGAAGACTGTAGCCTACATTCTATGTTATACGGGAGTTTTATGAATTAACTTAAATTAAATTCAATTGCTGATCTTGCCCGTGTACAAAAATGCCAGTATCCATTCTACAAGGTATATTATTAAATAATTTATACCTGATTATTTCGTATGTATTCCTCAGCTCCACTAATATCTCTTGCCAAACCAAAATCAGACACCTTTGCCATATTATCTTCACCAATGAGAATATTTCTAGCGGCCAAATCACGATGAACGAACTGTTAATACAATAATTAATATATATATATATATATATATATATATATATATATATATATATATATATATATATATATATATATATATATATATATATATATATATATATTGCAGAACTAGTATTTTTCGATTGAATTAATATAAACGAGTATGTTTATGACATTCAGTATATATTTCATAATTTCCAGTCTTAAATCCGTCTGACCGTGTAGCTCAGTAGGCAGAGCGTCGATCTAGTAATTCGAAGGTCGCGGGTTCAAGACCCAGCCGCGGCAGACAACATCTTTCTGCTTGCGCTGGGTATGGAAATTATGTAATACACACACTAGAACATTTGCATCTTAATTAATACATATATATATATATATATATATATATATATATATATATATATATATATATATATATATATATATATATATATATATATATATATATATATATATATATATATATATACAGGGTGTATCAAAAAAAGCGCAATCCTCGACTAAAATGTAAATTGCTAAACAAATAATAGACGAAAACTTTAAAGTTTACATTCATTTTAAAGCGTAGCCATTCAGCTTTCTAACAGTGGGTTGTTTCCTAAATTTGACTCATTGGTTCGCGGGTAATAATACTTTACGTTATTGCGATTGGAGATTAAAAAAATTGAGATGGAATAACAAATCGTTCTCATGAAAATAACTGATTTTTCATTAAAACAAACAAATGTTGCATTTTATTAAATGGATTGTAACAATGAGTATAATTTCGGCTTTTCTTCCACTATTTTTAACTCAGTTTGAAACTTCAAATGCGATATTATTTTGGCTTGGACCATCTAAGCTGACTGACATCAACTTGCTATAATTTCTGTTTACATTACATCGCAATTCGATGACACGCTGGCTCAGACACCAGAATGTTTTGACGATTTTAGCATTCGTTTAGGATTTTCAAACAACCTGGTCTCTTTTAAAATACTTTTAATTTGTTCTTACGTGGTTTTCCAGATGTAGTGATGACAACATTAAAGTTTAAAGAAGAAAATTCTAACATTTAAACCGACTAAACAATAACATAGTAAACTTGCATAATTAAACAGGAACTAAAAATGATAGGTTTTACTAAATCTTTTCCTGTGCAATTATTACTAGCATTGGAAACAAGGATAATAGTTTGTTTGAAAGAGAAAAGAACAGGCTTTGAAGTAAGCCTAAAAGCGTTTAACTAGAAATAGTATTTCGAAAGTTATTGAGCACAAAAGATGAATTGCGTTTTTTTTTATACACCCTGTATATATATATATATATATATATATATATATATATATATATATATATATATATATATATATATATATATATATATATATATATATATATAATTCGAAGAAATAAGGTGTTTTCTTCCCGTGAATGCAGAAGGCAGAAGGCTTACAATTACGGCTTCTTTGTCGAAGAATTGGTAATTGCATTTTTGATATACTGGTGTTTCAAGTTCAAGTCTGGCATTCAGTTCGCATGGTCGAATATGTAAGAACCAATAAAAACTAGACATAGTAATGCAGACGAACCAATCATAGCAGATTGTTGTAAAGCAGAATGATGGTAGTGTACATCGAAAGCACTGAAACACGGTTACACATGCTGCAGTTGAGCCTCTTCCCTTTTATGCATTTTTAATAATTATATGTTCATATAGAAAATATAGCTTCTTCCAAGCTTTCCGCGCAATATCTAAATCTGGAGATCAAATAGCAAGCTTTTCGTGCTAGGAATATTCATTTATATATGATGATGTCATCATGCAGTTATAGACTAACACACTTTTAAGTTTTACGGTAGTTCGGTATTTATATTTAGACCAAAATTCCTGATTAATAACCCACCTAACATGATATGGTTAATTCAACCATATAGAGTCTGGTTAATCCCCGAGCCGACGGCGCGAAGCGCCGTGTGAGGGTACTAATTCCCCCCGGCTATTTACACCCAGGGAAACGAAAGCATTAGCGAAGTCTAAATTTCATCGATCATCGCGGGCGTGGCTCACCAACGATGGGTGGTCATCCTCACTGATCTCAAAAATATGGCGGACTGTCATGAATAGCGGACACTGATTGGTCCAATGTAAAGTTTGCATTATAACGACTGCATGACGACAACGGAATAGCAAACATTTCTTGATTTGATGAATGATAAATTTCGTGCAAATATATTTCATTTTTGCTCGCATTTTTGCAAGATTTTGTAAGTTTCAAAAGCTTTCTCAGAAAGAAAGGGCGAAAGAATCGACTAAAAGAAGGGAGCCGACGTTAACGAAGATAAGTTTGTTTTAAATATTGATTTTATAATTGCTCTAAAACCCGACGGCCTTTGCGTATATGAAACAACTAAACAAGACAGCATATAATTTCAGTCTATCTTTAATATTGTTATATGATGAGCAACATCATGTAATTTTGCATATATTAAATATTATTATATATACTATTATTATTATTATACTATATAGCTTATACCTTTTCATATAATAGCTTACATGCATGAGTAAGCACATAGTTCTAAAGATTAGAGAAAACGCCTTGTCCACAAATAACGTCAACGGACATGAATGTGGTTAGAGAACTTTCTACCAACGACCACTGCATTGCGTATATAGGAAATGCGTCAAGATGGCAAAGTCATACATTGATTAATACTATAAAATTAGCTTCACGCATCAGTGAACATCATTATTAGCATTATGATTAAGAATAGAGCAATGATCAAAGATTAAGAAAGAGTACTCCATGGCTGAAGACGAAGCTGCTTTAACGCCCTGATATTAACGTAGAAAGAAAACAGCATGGATATCTTGTGGATATTACGAATTACACTTGAACTGTTGCTATATCAAGTTGCAATTGCTCACTCGGACAGATAAGTTTAATTATAACATATAGCCTAATTAACCTTATTATCATATAAATTAATTAATATAACTAATGCTTTTCTAGTATAAATATATAATATATATATCAAAAAGTAAAATGCTTAGATTTACATTCTTTTGTTGCGAGTAAACAGAACCAGAGCGGCCAGACAAAATAGTAGGGACCGGCTCGTAACAATATTGATTCCATTTTTTATTATATTGATTTTTTTAAATAAAAAGAAAGCAAAGTTATTTGCATGCGAGAATTTGAAATCATTTTATTGCAAACTCAAAGTTTATCGATAAAGCTATTTAATTAAAAGCAGTTTAGTTTTATAAAGAACACTTTAAAACGTTTTGCGAAGCGTTTGTGGTTGAATTTTACCTTATTTTGAAGCTTATATTACGTATAATAACATACCTAACATATATATGTTGGAAAATTGATAATTTTGTAACAAAAAATAATATTTTTAGGCGATTTTTCATTTGTAAGAATATTCTTAAAAAATTATCGTGTTACTATGACAACTACTTTAGATACTTCATATTCGGAAAATGCAATGGTTTTGTCAGCAAGGCGAGGGTTTATGCATGCATGTAATTTAAATTAACCAGGACTCGGGATTAAATTAGCCAGGGGTCGGTTGTTCAAAGCTGAATTACCACTAACCCGGTTAAAATTTAACCTGCTGTTTTAGTTTATATATTTCTGCACGTTAAAACAACTAAATAGCCTACCTTCTGAGAAGAAATATGAACCATTCCGTTTGAAATATCCACAGCAATTTTTAACAATTGACGATGATTTAAAGTTGATGTCATGTTGACATAATTCGATGAGTTTTCAGGTGAAGGATAGACTCTACTGTTGAGTAAAAAATTTCGTAGGTTTCCACCAGGACAGAACTCTATCACCACATGAAGTTTTTCTGAAGTATTATAGAACGTTTTCCATGTCTTTAATAATTCTTAAGATCTTCGCTAACATAGCGTTTATATTCTGTCATCCAGTATATAGTATACAAGGTTTAAAATTCCCAATAATGAAACCTTTATTTTTAAAAACATAGCCTTAATAAATTTCAAAACCTTACTTTCTCCATATTTTACCGTATTTAAAAATGTGATTGATATTTACATACTAGAGATACATGCATAGATTATACCCATCGCACTTTGACACATGATTCGGATCCAAATCACTGTTTGAACCATTTATTTTCGTTTAAAAAGGGCAAAAAATTAGCTAACTACAGAACTTATCATCGATTTTCAAAATTTATAAATAAACTTAAATTTAAGTACTGTTTAATAAACGAGCAGGAGTGTTTTATCAGGTTTAAAGACAAGAGCGCGCAGCGCGTGTGGCTTTAGACCTAATAAAACACGATCTGCGAGTTTATTAAACTGCTTCAAACACGACTACAAATTCAATAGATATACCGCCTTATTAGTATTCTTTATATAAAAACTACTAATGAGAACACGACAACAATAGATACTGCCTTATTAGTATTCTTTATATATAGAATACTAATTAGGAGTGTTTTATCAGGTTTAAAGCCACTGCACGTGACATATTATGGTTGATATGATTTGCCAATAAGCTTATATAATATGAATTATTAATGAGTGTTTGAATGTAATATTACTCCATTTAACGTGGTGTAAACGTGTCGAAGTAAACTGGTGCTATAGATACGGGTATAGACTAAATTTCTAGTTATTTTATCGTTATAACGGTAAAAAATATTAACCAATAGTACTTTTTAAAACCTTTACTGTTATTTAAAAGCTAAAATCTTCCACTGAAATAAAAAGCGTGAGCGTACAAGAAACACTGCGACACTTAAACAGTAAAAATGAACAGGCGGAAAACAGTTCTATTTCTGAATATTAATGAGCTGGTATTTGGATATTTTATTTTCTTTGTTAAGAAATTTATAGTAAAACAATTGTTAACTAATAGTCACTGCAGGTAACTTCGCATTATCAACTATAACAGGCTATAGATATACGACGTCATTAAAATTCTGATGTGCATGCATTAAAAATCAAATCTTTATTCTTTTAATATCTTAGCCGGACATGAGTTGGAGTTAGTTACCAGTCCACTATCTCTGCTTGCCCGTCGAATCCATACAATGTAGAAAACTGTCCAACATCCATGACAATAATGGTAGACAATTTTGCACTTCGCTATATGTTCTCACATACCCGCGCGTTGGGAAATGCCCGTGCGGAATTAGTACCCCCGCCATTGGCGATAATGTCAACTTCATTATTTTTAAGATATTGTGTCCAAAGTCAACACAAATTTGTGATGCATGCTTCTGCGTCAAAACTAAACCTAAGATGGGGGATACTGAACTAATAGCCTTCAGTAAAGTAATTAAAATTTATTAAAATTGAAACGCCTTCAATTTCAAATTAAACTGAATTTGCAAAGTTTCATTGTTTTTTAATTAATCGAAAACACATTACCTGCTATTAAACATCCTCCGATGAATCTAATGACATTGGGGTGTGGAATCTTGTTGATTTCTTTCAAGATATTCAACTCAGATACCAGATCTGAAAGATCAGATTCACTTGCACCATCTAAGAAATAAACACTGGTGAATTGCAGGATGCGAATAAAATATCTAAATTCCTTTGCATACGAAAAATTCTTTCTACATTAATACCATGCCGGAATATCTACAAAAATAAGCATGTCGAGCATTTTATATAGTGACAATTTAAGCCAATTGCACGTGACATAATCACATAAATCGAAATATTTGTACATAATCACATAAATCTAGTCATCAACAAACGTCGTAAAGCGGAAAATAATCGTAGAAACGGTTTAATCAATGGGTAATTTCAATTAGCCATTGAGCTGTAAATAGCTAATTCATAAAAGGTGGCCCTTTGCAAACCTTAAACTCTAAAGCTTAAACTCTAAGCGTGGAAAGCATAATGGGAGAATTATTTAATCAGTTTAGAATTCATTCACAAATACGGCAGCTTCAATAGTTGGCTACTGAGCTGCAAACTTGTGCTCCCATACATTAAGCTTTACGCGCTTACAGTTTTAAAAGGTTTAAGGTTTGGAGGTTAAAATTTGCAAAGGACAACCTCTTTTGAATTGGCTGTATATCACTCGATTTTAACCCATGATCATTTAGTAAAGTACATAAAAACGGCACGTAAAAATCTTCCTTTATTTGTCTTTACAGTGAAAAAAGTGGGTGAATTTTCAGGGGCAGAGTTAATGTGTCTGGATGGACAAATCCGGTTGCCCATCCAGTTTTAGAGCTAAAAATGAACTGAAATAACCTCCAGCTATATCACGTATATAAAAACCGCTTGTGTATTTTTTTAGGAGACCATCCAATTAGAACTAGAAAGTAACGGGTTGGTTGATATAACTAGAAACATCAATAATATCTAATTATACGATAATTTCTTACCTTTTAACATTTTCACAGCAACAGCTTCAGGTTCACTTTCACCAGTTGTTAATAATCCTTGTTTAACAACTCCAAATTTTCCTTTGCCCAGGTTTATTTCCAATACGTTGAGACTGTCTGGCGTAATTTCCCAATCCATCAAAAGCGCCACATAATATAGATTTTCCGATTAATCTAAAATATTTTAATCGTTTTAGTTTGCTTAATTTAAAATCCTATAGAACATCATTTCAAACTATAACGCACTTACAAACTGCAAACCCAAATTTGCTTCCAGGGACGAAACTTGAGAGGGGGTATGGGGGGGGAGGTGACACCCCCCCCCAAAAAAAAAGAAAAAAATTAAATACGAAACATCTGGATTGGCAGGGCGAATCATCTGGATTGGCAGGGCAATCAAATATTTTAAATGATAGAATGTAGAGTTATTAAGTAACTTACGGGGCTTTCAGAGGGAATTGAATATAATTTATAGACCTAAAGTTTACAGATATTTTTCCAAAAAATTTTTTAATGTCTGGAAAATAAAAGTGGCCAGAACTAGAAATTTGCTGCAGGGCATCATCGGTTTTGGCAGGGCAATTCTGGCAGACACCTCCCTAACTAATTAAAAGGGGCTAGTTTCGCCCCTGTTTGCTTCTTCGCACTCTGGTCTTTATGGTTTGGTTTTTCCAGTTACGGTACAGTAGGTATACCAAGAAATATCGCAAATTTCTCTTTATATATGATATTGTCGGCTTTATAGTACTGCATGCTAGAATAACTGTAAGCAAACGTGAAATTGTACCACGTTAGATCAAATTTAACCAACCTGCTTGTGCAGTGGCATTAGGCTGCGACTCTGGCTTTTTGGGGGCTGGTTGTAGTGCATCTACGTTATTTTGTCTTTCCAAGCGACTTGAATGAAATTCCTGCATGTGATAAGATAAGGAAATTATGTTCAGGTAATATTGACCGAGACATTTCTCATAATTATGTAACTATGTAAGTGAGCATGGCAATAAACATTAATTTTGTCTTGTTTGAAAGATCGACCATAATTTTGTTTAAAGTAACCATGTCAAGTGTCAAACACATTCATTGTCAATTCTGAAAGTTACGTTACACCCAAAACATTTTTCAGTATCGCGAAAAACATCAAAACCCAAACAATTAACTCCCAAGCTTGTCTGTGTAAGATTGAGACAGACAAATACAAGCGAGTTGATTGTAGCTGTTGTGGTTTGGGCTAGTGGTCGTTGTGAATAACTAGGTTTTAGTGAGATATATAGAAATTTTCTATAGAACTGGTGTTAGTATTATAATATTAAATTGTAACGAAAATATACAACGTTCATTCTTACCCTTACTGATTCACTATGCCGTCGTTTCAAGATTTTTCTTCGCAGAATAAATAAAACGATCAACACCAGAATAACAAAGAGAATCGCCCCAATCACTGCCCCTGCGGTAAGACCAGCGTTTGAGCTTTTATCATCGGACGGCTCAGCCTGTGTCGTTTGTGTTTCAGCAAGTACAGGATCTGAACTGTTTCCAAATCCAACAATATTGACTGCCTGAATTTTGACTGAATAAGACGTAAATTCGTCTAAAATCAGAATGATTAATTAATCGCACCGAGACGTTTGGAGGGCCGAGGGAAACTCTAAAGATTTTTCGTCGTCAGAGATATTTGCCGTCATACGCTCATGTAGTGCTATAGAAAACTGATTTTTAAATTCCTGAACTTTTAGTACAGTTAGCAGGAGTAGTGCGTCCTTTGGTTTTGAAAGGGGATCGTGACAAATCTAGACTCTCAGAGATGCAAATTCCTGCATTCTATAGGAGAACTTTTAACAAAAATAACTGTATGCACATTACAGCCTATTTCGTTTGGGGAGCCTTTCAGCTGGGTGCCTGGAGGTCGGAGAAAACCGTCCTGTTTTCCCTCCCTCCTGGCACCCTATACAGCTGTATAATGCATTGTGACAACAAAAATTTTTTTCAATACAAACATGTATTGTTAACGTGTACCAATATTCTACACCTTTCTTCCACTAGCATGCGTATCACGTACAATATACTACAATTATAATCTTCAGCTGGTAGCCGTATTCAAAATTATTGCACATTCTTCTAATCAGAGTAATCGGGTGCCATTCTGATACTTCACAACACTTCCGCTGAAGGGCACCAAATTATGATTATGTAAATTTATGCACGC
This sequence comes from Paramuricea clavata, assembly GCA_902702795.2. NCBI lineage: Eukaryota > Metazoa > Cnidaria > Anthozoa > Malacalcyonacea > Plexauridae > Paramuricea > Paramuricea clavata. The sequence continues at coordinate 18,309 of CACRXK020007029.1, forward strand.
CAGATAATTTGTTTCGATTTGAGTGAATTGGACCTCGATACAAATAAAATGCCAGGACTTAAATTGTAGGAAATGCACATCGAAGTTTGGATTCAAACATCGAATTTGCAATTATTAACTGGGCGTCTCATGGAAGATGGCTTCCCTTTTTTTAATCTTGGGATAATATTTTAACTATGATGTATTGTTTGTAATGGGCAAGCTTAATGGTAACTTAATACTTGCCTAAATATTTTATTACAAAAGGACTTGAGGTGACATTTTCCTTCATATAAATTTCGTTTCTATTACTTCTCCTCCATGACACTATATAATGTTTAATTTCACCATATGGATATTCTGGTGGCAGCCATGACACAGTAAGACTATTTCCTTCAACAATCACCCTGGCACTTCGAGGACTGCTTGGGACTAAACAAAGAGTGAACCAGGATATTTGATTGGCAGGCTTATTAGAGCTAGGTCATGCAAAGTAATAGCTTCAAAATATGAGGGTGCCTTCCTTCGAAAAGCAGGAGTTGACAAAGAGGGTTTTTTGCCCTTCTCTTCTTTGATGAGAATGAACCGCCACCTATAGTATTTTAATGATTTTTTTTAGTGATAAAAATTTTAAAATTGGACTGAAAACAGCAACAAATAGCATTTTTCTTCTCTAAATCATCAACTTGCATCAGCAAAGTATGCATTGTCAGAATACAATGCCAATATATACATACATGTAAGAATTCTTAAGATACGTGCTTCTGTGTTATGTGCTATGTGAGACTAACCAACAATTGATTATCATCTTCTTATATTACGCTGAGTTTTGGACGCGTCGATTTTTTACAAGTAACTTCATCACCATAACGCACCAGCCAGTGGCTTTCACGGGGAGGGGGGAGGGGAGTTCGGCATAACCACAAGATTTGACAAGTACTTGTTTCCTGTGGGCCAGAAATTAATCACGTCATCAGAGATTTTTCCCTGGTTTTTCGCCTTTTCTTTGTTGTGAGGCTCGAATGTCAAATGTCGAGTTGACAAGATGTTGTTGTGCAGTTGGCTATTACGCAATCGGAAACCATGAAGCATTTAAATAAATAACAATTTTACTTATACCGGGGGATTCCTTCAGTGTCGAAACACTGATATCAGTGGAAGTTCGACTATTACCCGAAGAAAAATCGTTTCCGCAGCAATTAATGCTGCTTAGTTTGTCATTGATCGTACTTACTCGAGACTGGTTTGTCAACGAGTTTGTAAGTCAATATAAATCCACTTCCAGAGCCACTCCCGTCCGTCGTAAAATGAAATGAAACATCACCCTCATTGAAGGTATCAGGGCTGCCGGAAGATGATTCACCACACATGAAGTCAAGAACACTGTCGTCAGCAACCTCCAACTTGTCTTTCGAGCACTGGTTAGTTCCGTCTGTAAACAAAATATTTAAAAAATTACAGTTAGTTTGAGTAACAACGACAGCAACCAACATGCAAGCAGGATCAACATAAACAGCCAAAACAACAAAATCAGCATCAGCAATTGCAAAAGAACAACGAAGCAGCAACAACAGCAGGAACAATAACAGCATCCACCACAACAACATCAACAACAGCAACAACAGTAGCCGCAGCATTAACAGCAACAAGAACAACAAGAACAACGCTGTTACTCACTACTTGATATGAATATGCATTGCCTGCTATAACTTCATGATCAAAATAATGTAAAAAACGAATTCCGAATTTGTTTGAAACTTCTATTTGGAGTTTGTCCCCGAGTTAATGGCGCGGAGCGCCGTTCCGGGCGTAAGCCCGGGGCGAGGGTACTAATTCTGCCCGGTTAATTATACTCGGGTATCATTCTCGTATACCCAGAGCCCTTCTTAGGCGCGGTGCGACGAGGGGCTCTGGCCAAATCCATAACCGGATACCATAAAAACATGGTAAGAAAACAATGTCCGGTGTTAGAACTAGCCAATCACATGCCAGTTTGGAATATGGATTTGGCCAGAGCCCCTCGTCGCACCGCGCGTAAGAAGGGCTCTGGGTACGAGAATGACTCGGGTATGTGAAAACATAGCGAAGTTCAAAGTTGTCCTCCATTTGTTTATGTCATGGACGGTTTTCGACGTTATGCGCATGGCTAGAAATTTCATACACTGTGGAGTTAAAGCATGCGCATCGCCGGCATTGGGCACCTAGAAATTAATCCAAAATGGCGTCTTTAGTATAAGATTTAAGCGGAAAATACCCAAAATTAAGAATTTTAGCAATTTATGATTGTAAATTCCAACATGCGAACATCTGAAACATTACCAAATCACACAATATATTATTTGTTATATTATCGGAACAATTCGATCAGGCTGAATGGGTTCCCGAGCTCCTCGTCAACATACTTGTTATTCACTGTATAAAGTCCACTAATTGACAATATTTTGTATTCTGGAGCTGATATTATGGCCATACTTGTATAATATTTCAACCATGCGAACATCAAAATATACTCCCGAATAACGATACTTTTATTCACGCTTGATTTTAAGCCATTTTAGTCCCGTTTAGTAGGTTCCCTAATGTTTTGAAATACGTTGTTTTTGAGGATCATAAGACTGCTATTTTAGACGCCACGATATGCAAAATTTCAAAATATGGTTGTCATTTTCGTATTCATTTCATGATCTTTCCGCCATTGTTGTTGCTCGAAAGCTCTCGAAAGCTGTTGCTATGTTACCGTGGCCTTTACTGCTGACCTATGAGACTGTACCTAAAAAATATTCGCTCAAAGTCGCGGGAAAAATTCAAATTAGATTGTTCACATTATGTTGTTGGGAAATGTGTTGTTGGAAATCACAAATTAGTTTGTGGACTTATTGAAAAATCCCCTTGTTATTTCATTGAGAATCTATCTTGTATGTTGTATTGTATGTATGTATGTATTTAATTTCTTTAGAGACGCTATCCTCATCAGCTATACGGCTGGTTTTCATGAGGGGTGTCTATTTAGCTATTTACAAATATATAAAAATGAAGAAAAAACTGATTAACCCACAGACCCAAAAAGAATATTACCCAGAACATAATGTGTAGTTACAAATGGAACAACAATTAAAAACAAGATTCAAATAAGTCTTTTGAAACAATAAATCGAATGAGCAGACTTAGCCTCAGCAGAAAGACTATTCCACTGGCACAGTACGGCTCCACTATACCTAAAGCTTCTTTTAAGAAATTATTTCTTAGGTTTTGGAAGTGAGAGATCTGTATCATAATTTCTGAGATGATAGTCATTATCATTATCATTATTGCTTCGTGCAGAAAGGAATTCTCGAAGACAAGGGGCAGTACAATTATTAAGTTTTTGTACTTAGATAGTATAAGTTGTTATAACTAATGTGTTATAACCTGTTCTTTATCTGTATTTATATTTAACGTCTTTTTAGGGCTTAGGTGTCAATTGGGACGAGAGTCCTGTTCCTTTCCCCTATCACGATTTGTATCTGTCCTTATTTGTCTTTAATTAGTTTGTATCATGTATAAAGTGACAAATTCATTATATTATTATATATTATTATATTAAGAATGTTGTATACCAGAAACACTTCATTAAATCTAAATCTGTTTTCAAGATTTTTCCAGTTAAGCCGTTCAAGGAGCTCAGAGGAGTTGGTATCATAACTTACTCCCTTACAGCTCTATTTTGGAATCTCTGTAGTTTTTCTTTTAGTACAATTCCGCAATTATCCCACAAAGGGGAGCAATAATCAAAGTATGGCAGAATTAACGCCTTATAGATGATGTGCAGGGTTTCATTGGGGACGAATGGTTTTGTTCGTTTCAAAACTCCTATCCCTGCACCAACCTTTTTACAGATTGCATTAGTGTGAACTTCCCAACGAAGGTGTTCATCCAACTCAACTCCTAAACATCTGGACCGTTTTAATGGTTTATTCTTAAAGGTCACTAAAATATTTGCATAAAGTGTCGAAGTAATTGACATATTTTTAAATATATACATATATCGCGATTTTGAATATTTGAAAAAACAAGCGAAATTAATATATATTACAGTTGATTTTATTTTATTACAGTCGGCTCGGGGATAATTGTTTTTCATTTTAGAAGAACGTATTTTGCTGTTTTGCAGCAACTTTGTTGTTTTAAATTTCGTAAAAAAGTTTACAAAAGTACAAAACGTTTTTGTTTTCGATTTTAACTGGAAATAAGCCAGAAGTCTCTTGAATTAATGGCTGTTCAACCGTGAATCAAAGTTTGTATTAACGAAGTGGCTATTCGTACTGGAGTATGACACCCGATTCTTACAATTCGCAAATTAGTACTATAAAATAGTTTTTTGCTACAGCTTCTAGCGAGCTTGTCGCTAGCGTATTCGGCAATTGGCGTGCGTGCGTGCGTGCGTGCGTGCGTGCCTGCGTGCTTGCTTGCGTGCCTGCGTGCGAAGTGAAAGAGGTCGTGTCCGATTTTAATAGTTTTAGCCGTTGGTTTTCTGTTTGAAATTTTTTTCATGGCTTTTTTTGCTCTCAAATAGTTTATTAGACATTTATTGGTTATGGTTAGAGAAGGGTTTGGGGTTGGGGTCTGTTTATCTTAAATATTCCAACTGCAGTACGAATAGCAAATCAAACTCGGCGTACTGTTCCAGTAGGCAGTACGTTGTATAATAATAATAATAATAATAATAATAATATAATAATATATAAAGATTTATACAGCGCTTAAATTATATAAAATATTCCAAAGCGCTTTACAACAATGAGGTTATACTATATACAAGTAGCTAAAATATTAAGAATTAAGGTATAGGTGTCTATAAATCTAAAAGTTAGAATCGAAAGCTTTCTTAAAAAGGAAAGTCTTTAATTGAGATTTAAAACAGTCAATTGTTTTACTATTTCTAATACCAGAAGGTAGCATGTTCCAAATTGACGGAGCTGCATGCACAAATGCTCGATCACCAAGAGTCTTGGCTCTAGTTTTTGGGATAAAAAGTAGTCCCTGATCATCAGATCTAAGTTGGTAACAGCAGTTCGGTTTTTCTAACAACAGTTCCATAATGTAGCCTGGCGCCATCCCGTGGAGGGCTTTATATACCAGAAGTGCAATTTTAAAATCAACGCGAAACTTGACAGGCAGCCAGTGAAGGTGCATCAGGACAGGGGTAATATGAGCACATCTTGGTATAAGACACGTCACTCTAGCAGCGGCATTGAGAACTCGTTGAAGACGCTGAAGTTGGTATTTGGGAATGCCGAACAAGAGAGAATTGCAGTAGTCCAAGTGTGACGTCACAAAGGCATGTACGAGCGTTTTAGTTGATTCGATGGAGAGAAACTTCCTTATTTGTCGGATGTTGTACAAGCCCCTAAATGCTTTGCTGCAAACCTTGCCCACATGGACATTCATCGACATATGCTCGTCAAACCACGAACCTAGA
>CACRXK020007030.1:0-23739 GCA_902702795.2 Paramuricea clavata
TTACAACCGGAAGTACCCCGTCAACATCGCAGCGCTAAGCCTTTGAAGTTTGCCGGCCTTCCTAACCATGTTTATTATTTCTATTAACTATGGTTAAATCTCGTCTCATATCTCTCATATAATTAATATTATACTGCATCTATTAAAACAGACTTGCATAATCTACAATTATATTTCGAGATGCTCGACTCAATTTAACAATGCATATTCAAAGTTCTAAAATGTAAATATCAAGAATGGCAAGCTGATAACACTGCATTACCCGGTGAGACATCAAATCGAGGCTTATAATAAAATCGTGCAAACGTACTCTCCTGAGACCAATCTGTCATCCCTAAAATATCTGTGATTGAAACACCCTGATTTAATGCCTCTGTTGTAGCAGCTCCTCTTAATGAGTGCGCAGTAAAAATAGATGTATCTATGCCTGCTAATTGCAGCAACGACTTTATCCATCTAGCTAAAGTTGATGAAGATACAGGATTATGAGGAAGAATGTGAGACAAAAATAGTTTGTTATGCTCATCACCAGATCGAAATTCTTTAGTAAAACTTTAAACATTCCACTGGACATAAATCCTTATCTTCCTTAAATGTTGCATGAAAACTAGTTTTTGGTGAATCTCCTGGTTTAGAGGTCTTTGACAAACCAGAGAGTGAAAACGATACTCCTTCAGGATGAAAAATACGCCACCTCAAATCTCGTTTAGCTAGGTCAGACGATCTATCTGGTGCTGTCAGACCCAATAGTGTTACCAATTTGAAAGACAAATTTTTTAGGCTTAAATTTTCATTAGGCCCAAAGGATTTTATGTAGCCCAACAGCTGAGAGACTTTCCATGTGTGCGAGTATTTTGGTTGAGGAAGTCGTAAATTAAATATCCCCCTCAATAGTTGGGAAACTAGTGGATGAGAGCCAACTTTCCAGGAATCAATAAGTGGTAACACTGCAGATAAGGCAGAGCGATAAACATTAATTGATCTATATGCTTTGCCCTCCTTATATTGTCCTGTAAGAAACTCTAGGATAGATTCTATAGATGTTGAAAGTGGATTAATTTTTCGTTGATCACACCAGCTAACTGGTGTTTTGTCTCCAGGCCGCCAACAAAACGTTTCGAGTCTCTTCTGAAACGTTTGCTGTTTCATGGGATTTGCCGACAGCTTCCACCCAGCTAATTGGAAATTGCTTAGGGGGTGCGACTGTTCTCCCTTCATCAGAAGTTGAGGAGACATCGGAAATAGTAGTGGAAGATCCACACACAGTTGCAGTAGCAATGGGTACCAAGGCTGAGTTGGCCATACCGGTGCTACTAGAACTAACTGATCCACTTTCTGGGACCTGACCTGCCGTACACAACGACCTATCAGGGCAAATGGGGGAAAGGCGTACCCCCGAATTTCGTTCCAATTCACGGAAAATGCATCCACGTAAGTTGCCATTGAATCGGGTTTCCAACTGGCAAATTTGGGCAGTTGGTGTGTTAGCCTGGATGCAAAAAGATCTACCTCGAAAGGGCCCCACCTGTTGAGCAGAGCTTGAAAAACTGACAGGTTCAGTTTCCAGTCGCTGGAATCCTGTATCACTCTCGACTCCTGGTCTGCCCTTACATTCAAGTACCCGGGGAGATGTTGAGCTGGCACCATCATATCTTTCTGAAAGCACCATTCCCACAGATCTATCGCTAATTCCGCTAGACCCTTGGAATGAGTGCCCCCCATCTTGTTTATGTAAGCAACTGCTGATGCATTGTCCATCAGCAGTTTTACATGAGCACAGGCTCTGGATTTGGTGAATGTTTTGATTGCCAAAGAACCTGCAAGGAGTTCGAGACAGTTGATGTGAAGTCTCTTTTCTTTGAAGGACCAAGGACCCCCTGTCCTCACCCCCTCGCAACATGCTCCCCACCCCTTCCGAGAGGCATCCGTCTCGATTATAAGCTCGACAGGATTCTGAAACAAAGCCCGGCCATTCCATGCATGGAGATGGTCTCTCCACCAAAGAATCTCTTCTCTTGCTGGCTGGTCTAAAGCAACCTGGGCTTCGTAGGTTTGAAGGGAGGCTAAAGTTGTATTTTTTAGCCTTGGCAGATGCCTGTAATGAATAGGAGTAGGGAATATTGCCTGAATGGAGGAGGTTAGGAGGCCCAGGAATTTCGACAATTCTCGTACCGAAATTGTCGTTTGATCTAACAATTTCTGACACTTTCTGCGGATTATATTTTTCGCAACTTTTCTCCTGGAAGTTGGAGTGTCATGGCGTTTGAATCTATCAAAAACCCCAGAAATTCCATCTCTTGGCAAGGCAAGAGTTGTGATTTCTGGTAATTTACTAGAAGCCTAGCCCCTATAGGAGATTCAGAGTTGAGGCCGCATGATGTAATGCTAGATCGTGAGATTCGGCCATAATTAGGATATCGTCTAAATATATAATTAGGCGAATACCTCTTTGCCTCAATGCCCCTACTACCGGCTTCATAAGCTTGGTAAAAACCCTTGCCGCTGTCCCCAAACCGAAAGGAAGGCATGCAAACTCCAGCATGGTGTCCTTCCAAAGAAACCGAAGATATTTTTGGTGGTTTTTCCAAATTGGCACTGTCAGGTAAGCATCCTTGAGGTCGATTTTCACGAGAAAATCTCCCTTCTTTAATAGATCCCTTAACATGTGGATGCCCTCCATCTTGAAATGCTCGTAGCCTAGAAACTGGTTCAGGGGTTTTAGATTTACTACTGGACGATTCCCCCCATCCTTCTTGGGCACCACAAAGATAGAACTTATAAATCCTGCCTCTGGGGATTGTACTGGATGAATTGCCTGCTTCATCAACAATTCTTTTACCTCTTGCTCCAACACAGTCTCTTGTGTTGAAGAAAGCTTTGGTAATGGACTGTTGCACTGGAGGAGTTACAAGTTCTATCTGGTAACCCTGGATGACCTGCAGGATCCAAGGGTCCTGTGTGATCATTTCCCATGCGGGGGTGAAAAACGTTCAGCGCCCCGTTTGAGGTATATTTTGAGTCAAATTGCCCTGAAAAAGTTCTGAAAACATACCTTTGGGTAAACAGTCTGGTCTGAATTTCTTTATTGGTGGAACGACTTGTAAGTCTGGGGATTTGTAAATCTTGGAAATGAGCCACGGCCTCGGTTTCTGTTCCCCCTGTTGAACATGGTCCCTCTGGGACTGAATGGGCGAAAGGTCCTGAAGTTGAATCCTTGTCGGCCCCCACGAGGTCTGTGGAATCCCCTGGAGGCCGCCCCACGAAGAAAGGGGTTGCCTGCTCGAGATGCTTTCCCGATAGTCTCTGCAGTCTCAGATCTTGTTTTGAGCCGTTGTTCAAAACCTGATCCAAACAAATTCCGATTTGTATCAAAGAACTCTTCTTGAGCTAACGACACCATTAGGGGGTTTATTTTTTTTTCAATACAACTTCCCGACGATTTGTGGAAATTCGAGCAACTACATCTCCAGTTAACAGCAATGCATGTTTGAGACACTCCTGGAAGCTACGGAGACCAGTAGCATTCAGTTCAACCACCCCATCAGATGTCATGGTGCTTTCCATGGATAACAAATTTTCATATGCTGTACACAGAGGACCAAATAAATCTAGAACACTATCCTGTAAATCTTTATGCGGTTTATCAGGTGTTGCTACTCCTTGGATGAAAGGCTTTAGGTATTCATCCATCGCTGGCGTGTACACAGCGTCCACGTTTGGTCTTGGGTAAGTTTTGACCAAGGTTTTCCTCTCAAATTTATTTAACCGTTTTACAGCTGTTTCGAGAAACTGCGATAAAGTCGCACTAGCTTCCCATCGAGAGTTTGGAGAGAGAATGTTCTCTGTTTCTAACTCCTCCAACTCATAATTAACATCATCGTCAAAATTGACATCGTCCGATCTTCGAACTCGCTTGGCTGGCACATGGTCATCGTCGTCTAGCCGTATTACAGGCGTACGCCCTCGCTTAGGAGCTGTACCCGACCTATCGTATGATACGGTGGGATTTGATTGCTCTTTTGAACCCGTTTGATCGTATGATACTCCGGGAAGAGTCTGATTTTGTGTACCCGTTTGATCTTAAGATACTCCGGAATTTTGAACATCTGCTTGGCCTTGAAGCACTGTAGAGTTTTGCTTTAACAATTGCGGAGCCATTTGCGCCATAATCGCTGAAGAAAGTTTCGCAATAAAACCTTGATCGGCCACTACGGCCTGAACAAGGTCCATCCCACCTTCCATTGAGTCTTCACGCGTCGATGGATCAGGATTAACAACATTTTCCAATTCTGAAATATTTTCTTGCTCCGCCATGCTTGAGGAGTGAACAAAAAAGACGAACGGAGGGCGCAGGTCAGCGGTGATGTGAGGATGGACTGAGAACGTTATTTTGTTATGGTTATAGTTGATATACTTTAAATTCACTGTAAATATGTTAAAAAGGAGTGAATAATAAAGATAATGCATTGTTAAATTGAGTCGAGTATCTCGAAATATAATTGCCAAATTTGCCGGTGCTCATTTTCATCTAAAATCGGAGCAGGCAAATTAAGACGAATTTCAACAGAAAACCAGTCTCAAACTTCAAATCGTGAGGGAAGTCGTGCGACCACATCAGCATTTATAATGTGTGCTTCGTTGTCGCCTTTGTTATAAATAAATTGTCTCACTTATCAGATCGTGTGTGCAATTCTTGTTGGCAGCGGAAAGTACGAAATTTATTTCAGTTATTTCATTTGGTGAGAACTCTACAAAAGAAGATAGCGTTCAGAGTCCAGATCGTTTCGTTTCAAACGGCAATTTAATACCGTCTTCTGTTTTGCTCTCTCAGCGAAGCCTTGTAAATCGCAAAGTATTTTGAATAGGCTTACATGCAACTGCATCTCAACATCAACCAAAAGATAATTTTCTTGAGGAACATATAACGTATCAAGTCTGTTTGAAATTAATGAAACTCAAGTGAAGGTTACTATAGTTTTACCCCAGTCGTATTAAATATTCCAACACCTTACGACAAGCAATCCTCATTGGCATAACGGAAAAAACATCTCTTCCTTCAAGTAAACAATAAACAGTCTGTTCTTGTTCCATTTGTAATCGAAAAAACTGATCAATTTTCGAATTTTAAGCTTATCGAGAGCCTTTGTGTATGCCTTTGTGATGAATCACTGACCTAATTATAAAATCCAACAGCAAACAGCCAATCAGAATGCCGCGTTCGTGGGCGAACGCGGAAAGTACAAAGCACCAGGCCTTGCTTGCAGGCCCACTATCAGTTCCTTGGGCCTGCACGCAGGCTAAATTTAAAGTCGAACTTAAACTCTCTAATAGCACCAAGTCGAGGCTTATAGAAACATTCTGATTTTGGGCATCTCAAGGAATAGAACTAACAGTTAAAGTTATTTTGCTTTTCAATGATACTCTTCTTAAATTGTATCGATAAGAAATGGCCACCTACTCGTCTTAGAAATTGCCGATAGAAATCACATTCTTCCACCGTTGGGAATTACATGAAAAACGAAACATAGACATACCCAAGAGGGAATTAAAATTGAATGTTAAAATATCTGAAATGAGCTCAACTTGTCAATCTTCGTCTTACTGAGACAATACGAACGACCATTAAACATCGTTCAATTACCACTGAACAGAGGACATTCGTTATCAAACGTTTTACAAAATAAATAGCTTGCAGCAGACTCGCGTTGTTTTCGGATAGATTAAGTTCGCATAATTAACGTATTTTCAATTCCCAACGGTGGAAAAATGTGATTCCGATCGGCAAATTTTATTTGACGGGTATGTGGTCATTTCTCGATTTAAAGAAGGTATCATAGGACAGAAGAGCAGTTATTTAGCTTTTCTATGTAAAAATTGAATTGTTTAGCAAAGTTTATGTCGCGCGACAGCCCGTTGAATTTCCATTGCGTTTTTTTAGACACCCAGTGTATAGGCAGGAATGTAACCCGATGCAGCGTTCTAAGCCCTGTTTTATACGTCGAATTTTGGTCGCGTCGAATGAGATTTAACAATAGATAATGAAGCTTAAATTAATGAGGCTTATCATCTTATTATTTATTGTCTTAATTGCATTCGACGCGACCAAAATTCGACGCATAAAACAATCCTAACCAAATGAGCTAAACAGTCCAGTTGTCGAGCTCTGACCACAAGTTTGTTGTACAAGAACGCGTGCGTGGTTAGAGCTCGACAACTGAACTCTGTGGCTCAGTTGGTTACTACAAAAACGGTGAAAAACCCTTCAACTTATAGAAACATTACAATTTTGCATGAAGCCTCGTACTGTTGTCTGTAATTTTAAACAGAGGCGAAAGTTTGCATTTTGTTTGCATTAGCCAACTGGAAATCACCTGCCCTCAGCTGAACGGCGTAACTTTAAAGAGATTCGTATAACAAGTGTCGGGATTAAAAACATTTTCGAAATTTTTAATTTTACATTTTACAAAACCGACAAAATGCGATATTTTTTTAATTTCTTGAATATTCCATGTGACTTAATTTGAGCTGTTCTTAGAATTGTAAAACTAAGCGTGCACGAAAATGGGGCTTCCTAATATGTTACGAAAGCATGCTTCCATATAATTATTACTAGAAAATACATGCATGCAGAAACCCTCGCCTTGCTGACAAAAACATTGTATTTTTCGAACATGAAGTATCCAGAGCAGTTGTCATGGTAACAAGATAATTTTTTAAGAATATTCTTACAAATCTCGTAAAAATATCACTTTTAATTACAAAATTATCAGTTTCCCAACATATATGTCTTAGGTATGTTATTATACGTAATATAGGCTTCAATTTAAGATAAAATTCAACCACAAACGCTTCGCAAAACGTTTTAAAGTGTTTCTTATAAAACTAAACAGCCTTTTATAATTAAATGACTTTATCGATAAACTTTGAGTTTGCAATAAAATGATTTCAAATTCTCGCTTGCAAATAACTTTGCTTTCTTTTTTATTTAAAAAATTCAATATAATAAACAAGGGAATCAATATTAATGATACACTGAAATTATATGCTGTCTTGTTTAGTTGTTTCATATACGCAAAGGCCGTCGGGTTTTAAATACATTCATAAAATCAATATTTAAAACAAACTTACTTTCGTTAACGTCGGCTCCCTTCTTTTAGCCGATTCTTTCGCCCTTTCTTTATGAGAAAACTTTTGAAATTTACAAAAGCTTGCAAAAATGCGAGTAAAAATTCATCAATCATCAAATCAAGAAATGTTTGCTATTTCGCTGTCGTCATGCAGTCGTTATAATGCAAATTTTAAATTGGATCAATCAGTATCCGCTATTAATGACAGTCCGCCATATATTTGAGATCAGTGAGGATGACCACCCACGGTTGGTCACCCACGCCCGCGATATTTGATGAACTTTAGACTCCGCTAATGCTTTCGTTTGCCCGGGTGTAAATAGCCGGGGGAAATTAGTACCCTCGCACGGCGCTTCGCGCCGTCGGCTCGGGGATAATTTCGGATGATAGGGACTCCAGGATCTTAATGCTTCAGTCAATGAGTTTATACTATAATTTTCAGAAAATTGAGTTGTCTTTCACGCATCGTCTGGGCTAAGCGGGCGTCTTTGTAAAACAAAATTTATGATTCAAAAATGAAGAGTTATGCGTAAGTGAATAACAAAATTTGCATTGGCGCGGCAGGTGTAACTTTTGACATCGAAATTTTTTATCCTTTCCAAAGTAAAATCACTATTATTTTTCAGTCGTCATTTAAAATATATATAAGATTAATTAAAGGAAAATATATTTAGGAAAATACACTTTTAAGATGGTTTTCCATGCATTTACAAATCTCGTGTGATTATATGCCGCTTGAATTTCGTCAAATTAAAATTTCGCAAGTTTCAAAGAGAAGTTCACAATAGTCGAATTTGGTTACTGAGTGCATGTTTAAAAACAATATTCGAAAATTCATAATTAGTTAGCACTTTCTCTCTTATTGTGTTAATATCAGAACAACGTCGCGAGACATATATGTTCAGTTCAATTGTTTTTTAAAGGTGGAAAGAGTATTTTCTCCATTAAAGAAATACATTAAGGTAGGATAAATTTCTAACTGTTTTGAATGGTACAGATGTATTAATAGGACGTACAACGTATACTATATGTTATACAATTCAAATAATACTACCGTTTATTGTGCTTTTGCCCCAATGGTCGATCGTTTTCATGTTTGTCTGTTTCAGCATGGCATGACCACATGAAGGTTATATCCCATATTTCGTGCACGAATATATTTAACTTTGATATTGATCCGAACAGAAACCTTGTTCTTGACGCGCACGAAACATGAGAAAATAATAAGAGGCTATTGGGGCAAGATGACAATCGGCATCAAAGTGTATGATGTCCACCTGCTATAAATATTGCGCGTTTGAATCTATTGGTAAAGACCTCGTATGGAAATGTTGTTAGATATGTGCTTTTCACGCACTATTGCGCTTATAAATAATTCCTTACATTGTTAGATTTTGTATGATTATATATACTTCTTAAAAAATAAAATGTTTCCTGCCGGGAAAACTGCCAAAACACGGCAAATTTCGCACTCGTCGAGTCGATCAGATGTGCAGGTAAATCTAAACGTTTGATATGGCTCACATGCATAAATAAGAATGCGAGCTATACCAAACGTTTAGACTTACATGTGCAGTTAATTGCCGTCCATGTAATCATAGAGTAGAATCAAGGTAACAAAATATATCAGTATGATAAGCTAAACTGAAACATTCATACGCACATATTAATCTCGTCTTTATGCACAACAGTTAATGTAATATTTTTTTGTTTATCGAAAGAGATCTCGCAAACGAAATTTATAAGTAATGGTTCGGTTCGCAACGTTCTAATTATATGTTGGCGAATTTGTTTTTGTGGCAGTGTAGTATATCAGTTTCTACAATGATTTCGAGAAATTCCGGGCGAGACACAACAAGGCGATTGTCTATAACGCAAGAAATATTTCTGTGCGATAGGAGAACCGAAATTGTCGTCTTGTTATTATCGGCTTGTCTGCACGAAATATTCTAAGACAAGCGTTAGTCGTCACGAAAATATTTCGTGCACTTAAATTGGATAAGACTCGCTACCAATCCCTGTTGACTCGATAGCTCAATAGGTAGAGCGGCGGTCTAGATACCCGAAGATGCGAGTTCAAATCCCGCTCGAGCCAACGAATTTTGCGTTGCTCGATTGCAGTGTCAGATTAATATGAAACTAGTTTTTCGTATCTCTGAGGATTTTCAAACTCCGTCCTTACGTAAGCATGTATGTTATTATAATTTTCGCCAATACTGTTTCTGGTATCTTAATGCATTAATTCGATCGTAATCAAATTGTCAGTAAATTAAATTGCGGTCTTTTATTGTCTAAGCTGCGCGGACGTTTTTGACCAAAGTTATGACTCGAAAATTATTAGTCACATCCATGCATATGCACTTGAAAAGACTGAGGAATGCCGCAAATGCAGGTGTAATTTTTTCAAGTAATTTTTCATCTTTTTTCTATACAATCATTATCATAATTCAGTTGTTAATTGTTATATTACAACGAAAAATAATGTGAAATGGCTTAATCATCAACACAATCTTGATTATTTGCATGCAGCTTGTGAATTTCCAAAAGATAAACCTTCTAATGGGTTTCTGCATGCATGTATTTTCTAGTAAATAATATTATGGCCGAAACGAAATGGTTCCGGTTTGACTTGTAATATATCTTGTTATATAGAACAGTATTTGAAATTCCATTAAGTTAAATTCAATATGTCACTTCCCCGACTTAGATGAAAGACGTTAGCATTCAATAGTTTTCTTTTCACATCCGCACAACATCGATCGTAGAGTTCGATGCGCTAGACCTTTATAGCATAAACTTTCATATCAATTTAGTTGTTATACATTCGCTGCATTTAAATAATTTCCAAAGATCGACGGTGTGAATGTACGCAGAGAATAAAACAGACAGCTGCGTTGCAACGCGGATAAGCAACTAAATAAGTTCTTTGTAGGTTTGCATGGCGACAAAACATACAATATAAATACAACCGTTTGTGGAAAAAGCTGACGGATCGAAAGCTTTGCAGTAATAATTTTACGTGGTGTTTCCACAAACAATAGTATTATAGATAAACAACTTACTGGAAAATATAACTAGAACTTCGAAGTTTCGAGCGAAGGCCTTTCGTTTATATTGCAGAGCAGGCGGTGATCGCACTACGACCGCAATGCATCATGAGTAAAATAAAAAATTCACTCATTAGCGTTCTGACGTTCGAGGTGAAAACACTGTGCACGGCCGAGCGATGGGTATATAAAATTGTCTTTTGCCCTTCTTGAAAGAATCAACAGTGGCAGTACATGTCAAAGAACTTCTGGAAAAGTTTGTGCAGTCGATGCATCCTGCTGACTGCACAAAGCGTTGGCTGTGAGTTTCAAAGGTTTGGCGATGATCGCAAGTATGTTTGTTTTAATTTATTTATATGTTTACTTATTGGTTTGTGCAGTGTTTCAATCGCTAAACTTATGTATATTCTATTTACTTTATTGTTCTTATGACTGTATTGTTATTATAATTATTATGCAAACGTTTCAGGGTTGTGGACATACGGTAAAAGTATGCATAGACACGGAAACTTTTCTGCAATATTATATAATTTAATACATATACAATATACAAGCTACTGTAAAATTCCATGTAATTTTAGTTATGCTTAGAATTTGCCCATCATTTTAGCACTTCCAATGCCATCATAGGTCACAATTTCTATAGTTTGACTACACAATCTTACCTAAAAACTATGGGATGAAAATCATAATCTTCACATATTTTGTATGCCATGCCAATTCAATCTTTGGTATGATCACAAATATTGTAAATATTATGCAGCATTGAATAGAGATGTTGAGGGGTAGGGGATAATAATGTGACTGAGGTGCTGTTTATATGATCTCGGGTAATAGAGACACTCTCTACCCTCCGAGCTACCATGGGAGAGGCAAAATTATATTCATTATATAACATTTAAACGCAAGTGTTTATATGGAAAGTTTTCAACTCGTCTGGGCTGGTAGGGTCACCCTGGCAGTAGGGACACCCTGTTTACAAAACAGGGTTACCCTTGTAGGAGGGACAACTTTTGTCCATGTGTTTACATGTTTGTCTCGGCTTCCATGGAGTCACAATCTCGTACTTAGAGCCATTCTCATAGGAAGAGATTAAATGTGCAGTAAAGTTGTCTCGGGTGGGGATTGGGTGTCTCTAGTATCCAAGATCATATAAATACAGTAGCGCCTAAGTAATAAAAAATCATTGCAATGGCAATTTGCAGCTGGCAGAAAAACACCTTGCATAACAATATATGGAGAGTAAGAAAAATGATGTGGTTTAAATTGAACCACATACTATCTAGTTTTCAAGAACTTTGTTCTAGCCTTCCACTCACTAGAATTTACCCAAAAATTTTTTAAAAAATTCCAAATCCTTACACCTTGCCTATACCCCTCCCCAGAATTTACATTTTATTGGTGCACGGGAATGTCACAACAATTTATAATCCATGCCAATGCCTTGCTAATCAGACGTTTGATCAATTTGTTTTGCAAAATTCAAATTCCTGTTTTTAAATGACACCCCTTTTATGTACAAATGCATAAAAAATTATAGAGAGTAAATTGGAAACTAGTTGTGTGCAGTAAATAACAATTTGTTATTATCCACCTTTCAGCTTTGCTGTGAAAAAGATATTCAATTCAGTACATAATGGCACCATATGAAGCAGATGCACAAATTGCATTTATTGTGAATAATGGATATGCTGGTTTTGCCAGGGCTCCTCGTCCCCAGGCGCTTTGATTTGAGGCTGCGGTTTTGCAGTGTCTGAAGATTCAGACCTTGTTGTATAGAGCGTTTGCACTCATTCCCCACGGGCCAACTCAACAAAAGCCATGGCGGCCATGTTGGTGTTCCAGACAAGAGTCTAATTAAAATTATTTTGAATTGGAACACCAACATGGTGGCTGTGACGTCATGTGCAAATGCTCTATATCAGTGTGAAAAGGTACAGCATGTATAACAATAATTAAAATGGGATGTTTTTGTTTGCATTTCAATGATGATGGTGGTCATGTATAAACTTAGTAAAACATTGTTCAATGAAGTGTTATAAAATATATGAATAACAAATTTATTGTGATTGTATATGCTTTATAAACAGCACAAGTGTAGTGGGTTTACAGTGTTTTAACAGTTTTTCTACATAACTCACAGCAGCATTCTTAGAACTTCCATCCATGCCAGCCCAGTTTGTGTTTATAGGGAGAAAGTTTTTTCAGATTGGGAACCAGGTCAGCTTTATTGTGATTGTATATGCTTTATAAACAGCACAAGTGTAGTGGGTTTACAGTGTTCTAACAGTTTTTCTACATAACTCACAGCAGCATTCTTAGAACTTCCATCCATGCCAGCCCAGTTTGTGTTTATAGGGAGAAAGTTTTTTCAGATTGGGAAAATGGCTGTTCAAATATATAATTATGCAAAGTAGTTCATACCATAACATAATTAATACACTGTGTGCAACTATTGACATGGGTGTCCTGCTTTTAATGGGATGGCCTGGGTGGGGTAAAATTTACACAGAACTATTATTTTCAACATTGACTTGGTGAATGCCTGGGTATAATGCTGTACACTATTTGTGTGAGACACTATCTGTATTATGCCTGTACATGTATCTGTGTTATATTTACATCCGTAGTAAGGCATTTTGCAGCAATGTGGACTACAGTATGCATGTCATGTTTCAGGTGCTATTTAAAGCTACAAACAAATGGTATGGGTAACTTGGTGGAAATGGCAAAAATTTTAACACATCTAAAATTAACCAAGGAAAAGTTTACTGAGTCATTGCCAGTTGCTCCAACTGACTATAATACAAGAAACAGTTCCAACAAGCACAAATGGTTTTTCACCACCAGACAGTCATTGATCCTGTCAAATATGAAACAGTCCCATTATTAAAGTCTGTTCTTCGCCTCTTCGGTTGTCCAACAGTCTGCCATTGGTCTTGCTCATTTTGACACACATTATTTTTTCCATTTGAAAATGTTTTTTTGCTTCTCTTTTGCGTTTATTATTTCTTTGCCGCTTTGTTTTTTGTTTGCCTGGCGTATGGGACTCTGGGATGCACGAACGCTTCCCCAAAATAGCGGGAGAACATGAACTCTGGACAAGAAGACCTGAAATTAGCAAAGGAAATATCATGATTTAAAAGCCCCAAAAAGATACAATATTGAGGGGCGCCATTAAATATGGTCACAAATAATGATCATAGATTATGCCAATTGCAATTTTAAATGTGATGTGTGAACGGTTAACCTGTGACATGAAAAAGTAAACAGACCAGTGTATTTGGGAAAAATACACGAGCTTACAATCAAATGATATTTTTTATCGAA
Organism: Paramuricea clavata; assembly: GCA_902702795.2. Taxonomy (NCBI): domain Eukaryota; kingdom Metazoa; phylum Cnidaria; class Anthozoa; order Malacalcyonacea; family Plexauridae; genus Paramuricea; species Paramuricea clavata. The sequence goes on from CACRXK020007030.1 coordinate 13,505, forward strand.
TTCCAAAAATTATCGATTTGAAAAGTAACACAGCATAACAATATTACATGCAACTTCCTTTTTAAGAAAAAACAAAAAGTTTAAACTTTAAAACGTGGCAGAAAATAGAGCGCCAACATACCTTTCATCGTGCTCGAAATCCGCCATCTTGAAGAAAATATCCAAAATAATGCATTGCGGTCGTAGTGCGATCACCGCCTGATTGCAGAGTTTGTATATGTAAAGCCCCTTCTTTTATAAAGCAGTCTGTTGATGCAGAAGAAATTTCTATTTCCAAACTTTAAAGTGCAGTCAAATTAACGGAGAAAAGTGTTCGATTTATTTTGAATTGTTTGTTTTTTTGCCACATTCACTGCTGAACGTAAAACTCGTTTTCCCCGAGCCGACGGCGCAAAGCGCCGTGCGAGGGTACTAATTACCCCCCCCCCCCGGCTATTTACACCCGGGGAAACGAAAGCATTAGCGGAGTCTAAAGTTCATCAAATATCGCGGGCGTGGGTCACCAACGGTGTTGGGTGGGTGGTCATCCTCACTGATCTCAAAAATATGGCGGACTGTCACGAATAGCGGACACTGATTGGTCCTATTTAAAGTTTGCATTATAACGACTGCATGACCAGGGCCGTAGCAACCGGGGGGGGGCTGGGGGGGCTGCAGCCCCCCCCCAATAATTTGCTAATAATCATTCTTTTTTCAAAATATGCAAACTTTATCATTTAATCTGTGACAAACTGCAAAGAATGAAGATATTACTCATACTCCAGATCGTTCCTCGCGTAGAAATTTTAGCTGAATTTCTGTCGCGCATTTTCAAGAAAATGCCACAAAATCTGCACATTTTTGATGAACTAATGATTTATTTTGTCTTTTGCGTGTTGGGTCTTGCGAAAGAAAACTCTGAAAATGCCATTTCAGACCATCTAGAGACTCCAGATTTTCGAAATTTTCTCAAATGTTCTGCCTTCATTTCCGCGCAACTGCCATTTACGACATACTAAAACGCTGTTTTCTGACTATCAGAATTCTGTTAAATCTTCCCCCAAAGTCCAGGAAATGGCATTTTAGAGACTCTAAATTTAAAAATTTCCTCTGGCCTTCGGCCCTCGCTTTCAGCCCCCCCAATCGAAAAGAGCTTCCTACGGCCCTGATGACGACAGCGAAATAGCAAACATTTCTTGAGTTGATTTGATGATTGATAAATTTCTTGCAAATATATTTCATTTTTGCTCGCATTTTTGCAAGATTTTGTAAATTTCAAAAGCTCTCTGATAAAGGAACTGCGAAAGAATCGGCTAAAAGAAGGGAGCCGACTTAACGAAGGTAAGTTTGTTTTAAATATTGATTTTATAGTGGATTTAAAACCTGACGGCCTTTGCGTATATGAAACAACTAAACAAGACAGCATATAATTTCAGTGTTTCTTTAATATTGATTTCCTTTTTTATGATGTTGAATGTTTTAAATAAATAAGAAAGCAAAGTTATTTGCAAGCGAGATTTTAAATCATTTTATTGCACACTCAAAGTTTATCGATAAAGCCATTTTAAATGGCAGTTTAGTTTTATATTAAAGAACGCTAATGACTTTAAAACGCTTTGCGAAGCGTTTGTGGTTTAATTTTACCTTAAATCGAGGCTTATATTACGTATAATAACATACCTAACATATATATATGTTGGGAAATTAATAATTTTGTGATTAAAAGTGATATTTATAGGCGATTTTTCATTTGTAAGAATATTCTTAAAAAAATATCGTGTTACCATGACAACTTAGATATACTTCGATCATGTTCGGAAAATGCAATGGTTTTGTCAGCAAGGCGAGGGTTTCTGCATGCATGTATTTTCTAGTACATTATATATATACGCAGCTAATCTATATAGTAGTAAACTGTTGTACGTCAACCGGTTAAGACATGCATGCCCGTTTAATCTCTGGCTTATGTATCAACATGCATTCGCGTGCAGTTTATACTGCTTTCTAATGACAAATTATTAGAAGTTTAAAAAATAATAAGAAATTAACATGCAGATATAAAAGTTAATTCTATGCAGGTATGCATGATATTTACAGGAATAGCGTGTCTTTAATTTAATGGGATGGGCAGAGACTTTCCTTTCTTAACTGGATAGCATTTTGCCTTTCTCTTGTGTTTTGGGCTAAGAATCTAACTGGAAACATAATGTCCTCAACTCCTTCCCCCTTTTGTGCGAAATAGGTATCCAATCTGGCATCAGACTGTCATCGCAGACTAGCTGCCATGTTTGACAATGAGCAGAAATTTTCTATTTGCCGCACAGCTGCATTTCTGCACAACTTCGTTTCGTATCAGGACCACGATATCCTCTTTTAAGAAACAATTTATTCCTCATGAACTGTGCAGTAAAAAGGCAAGAAATCCTCCGAAACTTAGTGTTTTCTTAGTGTTTGAAGAATGAAATTAATAGTGGTTGAAGAAATTCGCCAAGGAAAATTCAGACCGCGTTTACAAACTGCCCAGCCGCGGGTTTCGAATTTTTGTTCTGCTGTTTGTCTTATGGATTAGAATAGGTGGTCTGGTTTTGCTCATAGGATCTAACAAACGCCGAAACGTGATTATATAACCCCAGCTGAAAACTTGCTGTTGTTTTTCAATATATATATTGCTGATTTATACATTGACACCGTATTTTCAGAAACGACTAAGTTACTTTTGCAGCTGGGGGCATACGAGGACAATGTTTCCAGCTTTAAACCAACCCCTTTAAACCAACCCCAAAGGCTTCGAAAATCTTGCATTTTGCCGCAAGTAAACGTGAACACCAAAAATGAGAACTCGGCATATTTTTTGCAAGGAGTGGAAAGGCTTCTATTTTCGAAATTTATGATTAATTTTGACTTATGTTGACGTTCTTTTTGTAAGGTCTTGTCGATTATAAAAATAAGAATAATAAAAATGAAGGTGAATAAATCCTGTTGAGTGCTCAAAGGAACATCTTATAGCGCGACAAATAAATACAAAGAAGCGATGCACAGGAACAATTGTATGGAATATAAACATCTCTATATTTGTTTTGTATTTTTCTGTGTTGGTGTTATGTACTCAGGTGAATATGATGTTTGTGATGTTACTCTGAGTGCATATCCACACCGGACAAGTTTGAAAAATATGCCTGGCAACGGTGGGAATCGAAGCTACGACCTTTGGAATACCAGCCCAAAGCTCTGCCAACTGAGCTACGCGGTGAGATCGGTTCGAGTATGTGATATTTTGAAACTGACTCTAGTTCCTTCGATGTATCAATGCAATCTAGTAATATGATTTCTTCTGTGTTGGTGTTATGTACTCAGCTAAATATGATGTTTGTGATGTTACTCTGAGTGTATATCCACACCGGAAAAGCTTTAAAAATATGCCTGCATGGCCGCGGTGGGAATCGAACCTACGACCTTTGGAATACCAGTCCAAAGCTCTGCCAACTGAGCTACGCGGTCAGGTCGGTTCGAGTATGTAATATTTCGGAGTCTAGTTCCTTCGATATCATCAATGCAATCTAGTAATATGATTTTTTCTGTGTTGGTGTTGTATACTCAGGTGCAATATGATGTTTGTGATGTTATACTCTGACATCACAAACATTATATTCACCTGAGTACATAACACCAACACAGAAAAAATCGTATTGCTAGATTGCATTGAAATCGAAGGAACTAGACTCAGTCCAACTATATTATATTTCACCCTGCTCAAAAGAGAATTAATTATCAAGTAAAAGTTTCTTTAAATGGTCAAATACTAGCTTAAACAAGAAATTTATACCACTTATTTAGGAGTTGTGATTGACTGTCATTTGAATTGGAAAGCACACATTTCAAAAGTCTCGAAAAAAATGAAACGTAACATCGGAGCAATATCTAGAGTAAGGCATTTTGTTGGCAGTAGTATTCTTATAAACTTTTATTACTCGTTAGTATATCCTTATTTAATATATAGACTAGTAGCTTGGGGAAACACATATAGTTCTTCAATTAATCCTTTATATATTTTACGAAATATAATAGATATAGTTTAATGACATTTTCAACTTTTTATGAACACTCAAATCCTCTGTTTATTAAACTTGGGATCCTTAAATGACATGATCTTGTCTTTTATCATAACACAATATTTATGTATGATTTTCATAATGACAGTTTGCCAGAAACATTTAATACATTCTTTTCCCCTGTTAATCAAAGACATAACTATAATACCAGACTTGCTTCAAGATCATCGTACTCCCTCCCTTCCCCATATTAGAACTAATTACGGAAAAATTCAACATCAGATATTCTGGTGTGAAAGTGGGGAATGAAATTGATGATGAAACAAAGAAACTTAAACCAGCATGTTTTAAAAAGAAACTATAGAAATATCTACTGGAAAAATATCTAGAGTGAAGTTGTGGTATTCTTTTAACATTGGCACAATGGCTTTGTCTACAAAAAACCAATATGTTTTATGTATATCTATACTATTATGTATGTATTCTCAAAATTTTCTATATATGTGTGAATTTCTCTCAAATAGGGCTACCTGTATGAGAGAGGTTGATGATAAGTGAACAATTTCGTATATCTACATTATCTAAAAATATTCTCGCACCACTCGATATGAATAAATTACAAGCTAACTGTCTCGTCTAACCCTACAAGGTTATTACAGTTAGCTTGCACCTTCATATTATGTTATATTTAATAAAGAGAAGTTATGTAAAGTTTTCAGGTGCTAATAAATATATTGATTGATTGATTGATTCCGAAATATCACATACTCGAACCGACCTGACTGCGCAGCTCAGTTGGCAGTGTTTTGGGCTGGTATTCCAAAAGTCGTAGGTTCGATTCCCACCGTGGCCAGGCATATTCTTCAAGCTTGTCCGATGTGAATATGCACTCAGAATAACATCACAAACATCTCTATTTGTTTAGAACCAATATTAATAAAAATAATAATCTTTATTGAGGAAACGTTTTCATATTACATGTTTTTCAAAAAGGACCTCAAATGTCCTCTGAACGTCAAGCATTCATGACTTAATTACTGAAACCGAGGGAAACAGTGTGTTTTGTGGATCCGAGACCGCCGTTGTTGCCCGAGGCGAAACCGAGGGCAACAACGGCAGTCGAGGAGCCCCAAAACACACTACTTTCCCGACGTCTCAGTAAATAAATGTTTTGCTATATAGTGTATAAGTGTCAAAGTATGAATAATTCACCTGTTATTGGAGTGAACATAATTTGAAACCAAACTGGATAAATGAAACGCCGTAAATGTTTAATAAAAACTTTGATGATAGGATTTTGAAATCAGAAGCAAAGTGCAACTGAAGCTCTGCAGTGACTGGGTGTTCGTGCATTCACATTATTTAACTCTTTGAATGGTTATCCTAAAGCACTTACAGACAGTTGCATTAAGACATTTGTGGAGAAAATTTATAACACCAAAGACAAGGTCCATACATGTTCCAAGAAAATTGTTTATTTCTGCCTTCCTTTCATTGAACATCATGGTCTACATATCCGTTCACAACCTAGTAAAGTTCTTGCTTTTGCTTATCTACATATTTCCATACGTGTTGTTTTCCGTCCCTCTTGTCGCCTTTCTAGTTTCTTTCCATTTAAAGACAGGATTCCCATTGCCCTGAGATCACATGTTGTGTATCCGTCCACGTGTCAATGCTGTAGCGCATTGTATGTTGGCCAAACACACTGACACATTCACACACGTATCTCAGAGCATACGGGAGTGTCGTCGTTCACTGGGAAAGAACGCTCTATTATTATTATTATTATTATTATTATTATTATTATTTTTATTATTATTATTATTATTATTATTATTATTATTATTATTATTATTATTATTATTATTATTATTATTATTATTATTATTATTATTATTATTATGAGAGCAACATTCTACATTTACTGCAGAAGAAACAAGCCGTGGAATAATCCAGACTTACTGAATTTTTATTAGCTACTATTGATACAAAGTGTAGAGAATGGACCTATCTGTCTAACATAGTGAACTGTTTCTCTATTTTCCTGATTTAATTGAAAGTCTAATTATGTGATATATTTGTATAAATTATCATGTTATTAATAAAGATTTCTGTTGTTTAAAAATTATTATTATTATTAAAAATATTATTATTATTATTAAAAATAAAAAAAATAAAAAATATTATTACTATTATTATTATTAAAATGATATTTATTATTATTATTATTAAAAATAAAAAAAATAAAAAAAAAAAAAAAACTAATTATGTAATATATTTGTATAAATTATCATGTTATTAATAAAGATTTCTGTTGTTTAAAAATTATTATTATTATTAAAAATATTATTATTATTATAAAAAATAAAAAAAATAAAAAAATATTCTTATAAAGATTTCTGTTGTTTAAAAATTATTATTATTATTAAAAATATTATTATTATTATTAAAAATAAAAAAAATAAAAAAATATTATTATTATTATTATTATTATTAAAAATATTATTATTATTATTATTATTAAAAATAAAAAAAAAAAAAAAATATAACAACAAGTTACTGCTGTTATCCGTAAAATGAAAGCATCTGGTTCTCCTTGTCCTCTCGATCAAATATCAGTCATATGCTTTAAGCGATGTCCTTACCTAAGAACTTATTTAACTGAACTAATACGCGCTGTTTGGCTTTCAGGATCTACCCCGAGTGAATGGAAAAGAGCTTGCACTATACTTATTCATAAGAAAGGCAACACGAGTATTCCTTCAAATTTCCGACCGATCACACTCGAATCTATACCGCTTAAAGTATTTACATCATGTCTGCGTAACGCAATGTACTCCTTTCTCACCGCCAATAACTTTATAGAACATAACATACAAAAAGGCTTCACCCCAAATCTGTCTGGTACTATGGAACATACTGCGCAAATGGCTAATATAATAAACAAAGCTCGTATAAAACAACGTTCACTTGTCATCACACTACTTGACCTCAAAAACGCTTTTGGAGAAGTTCATCACAACTTAATCCAATCTGTCCTAGGCTATCATCACATCCCTAATCACATGAATAATTTAATAAAAAGCTTATACACTGATTTTAAAATTTCCGTAATTACGTCTCAGTTCCGTACCCATTTTATACCTGTTGGCCGTGGTGTATTGCAAGGTGACTGTCTTAGTCCTCTACTATTTAATATGTGTTTCAACACATATATTCAGCATATCAAAGCTGAAAAGTACCGTCAGTTCGGTTTCTCCCTCCAACTTCTTAATCCAATCCACTGGTTTCAGTTTGCCGATGATGCTGTGGTTATTACTGGTCAAGAGTCGGAAAATCAACATCTCCTTAATAGATTCTCTATCTGGTGTCAATGGTCAAACATGGTTGTTAGAGTTGATAAATGTAGCACATTTGGCATCAAAAAAGTGTTATCAAAATCTGCCCAGTACCTGCCGAAGCTTTTGATCAATAAGGATCTCATACCAACGATTAAGACTGGAGAATCATTTGAGTATTTGGGACGACATTTCAACTTTAACATGACTAATGAAAAACATAAATCTGAAGTGATTTCCCTCATTGATGAACTAATGTCCGAAATAGATCTTAAACCTCTTCACCCAAAAAACAAAATTTTACTTTACAGTCGTTATCTTTTGTCGAAGCTATCCTGGCATTTTACTGTTGCTACGATATCTAAATCTTGGGTAGTCGAAAATATCGATTCTTCGGTGAACAAGTACATCCGAAAATGGCTGGAAGCACCTATATCTGGAACACTAAGTAACGTTTTTCTAACCCGTAATAAGTTTGGTCTAAATATCCTCCTTGCATCAGTCAAATTCATTCAGTGTCAAACAGTTCTACGCAATGCCCTAAAAACATCTCCAAACGATTCAATAAACGAACTGTGGAAGTCAACTAATAATCATACTAACATTCAATACGATAGCTACAACACAACTAAAGAAGTTTTAAAAACTTTCCATTCTCAACAAGAAAATAAACTTAGGAACCGTTTGAAATGTCGAGGTTCCTTTTTCGAAAATGTTTCTAAATTCTCCCTATCACAACTTAACGCAATCTGGTCGGTATCGCAATCAAAGCTACCAAAGAACATTTTCAACTTTACAATTCGCTATATAAATAATACCCTTCCTACCCGAAAGAACCTCAGTAGATGGGGAATTTCATCAAGTTCTGACTGCTCGTTCTGCTTACACCCTGAATCACTTCTACACGTTGTTGCCGGTTGTCAACATTACTTGGAACGATTTACTTGGAGACACGATTGCATACTAAACTTTCTTGCAAAAACTTTTCAAAGTTTAAACGAATGCAAATTACATGTTGATCTTCCTGGATTTGAAAGCCCCTCGATTATTACGGGACATGAATATCGTCCTGATTTACTTGTCTCCACTTCAGACAAACACCTCTACGTCGTTGAACTTACCGTAGGCTTTGAATCAAACCTCACAAACAATGTTAACCGCAAGAAAGCTAAATATAAAAACCTAATTAGGGACCGGTCATTACTTATGGAAGGGGGGGAGGGGAATTTTTTCTTTTCTAAATTTTTAAAATTGAAAGCCCCTCCTAAAAGAGCAGAAATTTAATGATGACCCCCCTGCATATTAGAATATTTTTCTTTGACCCCCCCCCCATTTTCATTTTTACTCGTCAAATGGGTATACCCAGGTGTTATAGTGTTAATTATTAAATAAGAATATGGGACTGGCAAGATATTAACGTCAACCAAAAGATATATTATAATATTAGCAGAAAATTATAACTAAAAGAGGAGTATTTTTACATAGAACACTAAAATCAGGTTTCCATTTGGTCTGGGCGATTGTAACCATGTTTAAGGCTGCAGCTAGACTTGATGGTACGAAGTATTGCCATAGCAGCTGCACAGCAACAATGAGAGTAACAATCAGTAATATTAGCAGCAAAAGGAGATAGCAATGACAATTAGGAAAAAGCAATGTATAGTGGTTTATACATCCTATTTTATGTGAGATTAAAAATTATATAAAATAAAATGACATATACTACCAGATAAAATCCTTTAGAATGAACAAGGGTGGGTGCAGGGCCGCCGAGAGGGGGGGGGGCTTGCTTACGGGCCCCAGAACGCGGGACTTCGAAAGACCATTGAGACTGGCGCGCATCGATAAATATTTCCGCGCAAAGGACAAGATATCTGTTTTCTTGGGCTAAGTACCGAATTTTGGCATAAAAAAATGAGATAAAGTCCCTCGAAAGCAATTGCAACGTACTCGTCCGGAAAAATTTTGTACTTCGGAAAAAAAATTTTACCCCTAAAATGGTACACTGACCGAAAATTTTTTGGCGACGGGGGGGGGGGATTTTTAGATAGGGGCCCCTAAAAAAAAATTTTGGCCCGGGCCCCCGCCAACCTCTCGTCGGCCCTGGGTGGGTGGGTGGGGAAAAGGTATCGAAGCGCTAAACTTGCTGCAGCTAAGCAAAGCATACAATGGCAGAATGAATACCCAGACCGAAGCATTGATCACAAGGCATCAAACAACCTCCTTTGATTGATATGACGTCACAGACTCCCCTCAGCGGATGTGGCCTGCATAATACATCCGCTGTTAACCTTGCTTAATTTAAATGTATTTAACCACATCAAGAGCTGATGTGATATAAATAATACATTGTCAATTTAACTAGTCTGCAACCTGTAAAGACTGATTTGCATACAGCACACACAAGACAAGATAAATCCAGATTATTTCACGTCAGTGACCATGATTTAGTTGCAACATTTACAACGAAAGGGATACCAGGTTATCAATTTAAGCAAATTCCTTCAAATTTAATTGCAACCCCCCTTGTCATTTTCTTGAAAAATTTTAATAGCCCTTCTGATCATTATTTTCCATATGCCCCTTCCAATTTTTTCCCTCCCCCCTTCCATAAATAATGACCGGTCCCTTAGAGAACTGGATCAAAACTTTACATCTGTTAAATTTAGAAATAAAGAATGGACAAATCCCGAACTAATGAACATTTAAAGTAACTATTTCTATAAATAAGTAGCAATTTTTGTATATAAAATTATAACCATGCATGTATAAGTGATTCAAGTAGTCAATTGTAGGTTACCTCAAGAAGTGAGATTTACAATTGTATATATCTATAAATGTTCTATTAATAAAGTTTTCATTATTATTA
>CACRXK020007031.1:0-23737 GCA_902702795.2 Paramuricea clavata
CGCCACTGTGGTTAATAAAATTAAGAAGATTTTTACTCGACATGGCATTCCTAAAGAGCTCTGTTCCGACAATGGTCCAGAATACACAGCGGCATGTTTCAAACAGTTTGTCCAAGAATGGGACTTTAAACACACTACTTCAAGTCCTCACTTTTCGCAGTCCAACGGTTTCGTGGAAAGAGCAATCCAAACTGTTAAGAAGAGTTTGAAAAAAGCACATGATGGCAACAAGGACCCTTACCTTGCCTTGTTAGTCCTCAATACCACTCCTGGAAACGACAACAAGTCACCAGCTGCGCGCCTCTTCGGTCGTCAACCACGTTCCACATTGCCTTCCCTAATCCAACCTGCATTTCCTCCTCCCCCTCCTTCCAAAGACACCCGAGCGAAGACAAAAGAAAGATATGATCAACACGCTAAAGATCTACCTGATATCCAACCAGGAACTGTTGTTCGAATCCGTGCGAAGGAAGATGAGAAATGGAATCAACTTGGTAAAGTCGTGGAGAAGTGTGCCGAGCCAAGGTCCTATCGTGTCCTCAATGACAAAAGAAACATTGTGAGACGCAACCGCCGCCACCTTATCCCGTGTAAGGACAGATTCCAGATCCGGAATGACTTTGATTATGATGATCTAGAAGTGACAACTCGACCCAGTTCTCCAGAACCACCAAACGAAATCGTCACAAGATCTGGTCGAGTCGTTCGAAAACCGTCTAGATATAGCTAGACAAATAAACGTTCATTCACGCAAACTTTATTAACTTTATATTTGTTTAATCTCCAACGGGAGATGTTACATATTTGTTTTGTTATTCTGACGTATGTTATTTAAGTCTTGTAATTACGTCATACAATGCGTTCACGCCAAATATATGTTTTTATATTCTCTGTCTTAAAAACGTGTGTATTCAAACAGAACAATGGCCATATTTTACAATCTCGGTGCTTGTGATGTTCTGCCAAGAAGCAGATTCCCATCTCGCTAAATTAATGGCCAAACGTATTGCTTTCCTGTCTTTTACATTAATAAGAAAGCATGGTTGCTGATTTGAAACACTTCCATTGCACACTTCCATCAGGTTCCATGTAGCTTTGGGATTTGTGAGCAAAAATTAAAAGTTAAACTACCCATGTTTTTAATACTTTCTGTGCAACTGTTAACCACATTCACAAATGTATTCTCCAGCAAAGAAACTTTTCTTTACGGATTGTTAATTCGCCTGCACTGCTTATGCCTTCAAAGGTCTTGAACATGCAGAATAGCAGAGACTACTGTCATTGACATCCTTTGTCACAAAATTATGATGGCATATTGGACAGCTATGTTGGATAAGGCACTTTCTTAATAAATAGCCTGACACATAAGTTCATGCAGACTATTTAAGTTTTGTTCAATTTCATTTGTTTTGCAGTCGGTATCTTCAACTGCTTGGATTAGTGGTGGGCTTGTCTGATCATTTCCTGCAGATAAATCAGATTGGCTAGGGTGAAATGCAATCAAATAGGCATCAGAATCTTCAGCACAGCTGCCAATTGAAAGTGGTGTCAAAATATTATCTACAAATAATTTGCAAAATGCTCTGGTGAACTGGATGGGACTAATGGGTTGTCACAACCCCCCCCCCCCCTTGCTGCCTAATGAGGCCAAAGAAGTTCTCCAGAGGATCTTGGTTGAGGCAAGGAATGATGTTGGGTCTTGAAATGTAAATACCACAGTGTAATTACTACTGACAGTGTAAATACTACAGTGAAATGTAAATACGACAGTGTAATTGTGGTTTAAAAATACAAAGTTCATTTTAATAAATGTTGTTTATTTTATTTCACATTTATATACATTTAAGAACTTAAATTATTCAGAAACCAAATAAATATGTGTTCAATGTCAATAAATATTGCAAATTGTAATTTTTTATTCCAAAATAGGCAATAAGTGTTTCCTTTATAGTTGACCCCACATGCTTTCATGAAAATTAATACTAAATAAAAAAGTAGCCAAATGATCCATGTTTCCTCTTATAGTCTTTGCTTTATATGAAAAGTTAAATACTATGAATAATTGCATTGTTTCTTTTATTGATAAAGAGTTTCCCATTAAAAGAGAAAGTATTCCCAATTAATCCTTTCCCTGTTAAAGTGTGCTCTCCCCTTGACAAGTAAAAGAGTAAAATAATAAAGTAGGGCACGACTCAATGGTTTAACAAGTAAAATTGTCTAGCTTTACAGTACATCTTCCAAGGGGGGCTGGATTTGGGAAGCAGGCCTACCACTTTTAGTTGCATTGGGGGGGGGTAGGGCTGCTTTTTGAACCTCAATTAAACTATTACAGTAATCTGAAGGCCTGTTTATATGGTCTCCGGGTACTAGGGAAATCCGAGCCACCCTGGCAAGGCAAAATTATATTCATATCCTATTATAGCAACTGCCATGCAGGCCGTGTTTGCATGGAAAGTTTTGAACTTGTCTTGCCTAGTGGGATGATCCAGGTAGTAGGATCACTCCCTCAGGGGGTACAGCATCTCTATTACTCAAGATTAATTATATAAACATTGCCTGAGGCTATGTAAACTTGGTGGGCATTCCAATAAGATCAAATAGTCTCAGGTTTTCCCCAATCAGGCAAACAAATTAACATAGTTGTAAGATTCGTCTGCATCTGATTCATTGTAATGAATAATGTAGTTCAACAGGAATGATTGGCAATCTAGAAAAGCAAAATAAAATAAACAGATTAGATTTTTGTTTTAAAACATGTACAGTGACTTGGCATGTCTGAGAAATTGATCTTTGAGAGCCAAAAAAAGGTTGTCAGTGCACTGTCAATATATAACCAATGCACTAGTCTAGGGGAATCACTATAAAGTATAATTTGATCAATCCCCCACCATTGGGTCAACATATAAGTTAAATAAAGTCTATACGAGTACTTTAGAGTACTGTGGCTCCATGTCCATGACTCCATCAGTCCATGTTGAATGTTGATGTTCATTTTCGTATCTGAATGCTGTTTATGCAATGTTTAAATTAACGACAACCCTTTGATACAACATTGCACTTCACAAAAATATATTGATAATTTGATATATATGAGCTAGAGAAAAAAAACTCACATATAAAGTTGGCAAGTTCCAGCTGGAGTTCAGGTCTACAGAATCGAATCAGATTGCCAGAAATTCTCACTCCTTCGGGTGTCTTTTCTCATTTTCGCCGTTAAAAATGGTTTTCGTTCAATTCGCTTTTGCTAAGAAGACGCAGTGTGCCATTTATTTGCAAAATTCGTGCAGAAAATGAAGATTGATCGGTTACTGCGCTTAAAATCGCCGTTTTACTGTCAAAGTTTTGCATTTCCCTATCTTTTTCCTGATAAAAATGTGCATGACACTTGCCAGAGGGTCGCGCATGCGCATTAAAAAAGTGGGGACATGATTTGCCTCGAGTTCCGCCTCTGTATATCCTTACTCTGTGACCTTGGGCTCAGAAGTCAAGAACGGCAATATGGCTGCTGTTGGAAGATTGAATTTCCCAAAAGCTCTTCGGGAAATTCGAATCCATTTATGCCAGACGTCGAAAAGTAGTCAAGGAGTTAGGTAGGGAAAATACAATTTTTAATTTCTGAAACTGGGCGTTATAACGTATTTAGTATGGCATCATGATTCATAAAATTCTAATACATTTATTACTATTATAAATGCATGAAATAACCATCCCCCCCCCTCCCCGGTAACACCCTGGCGATTTGTAATTTATTTTAAAGATAACTGCAAATTCCCAGGCCTTAAAAAACTAGCAATTCCCCACCCCAGGCAAGAATTAATGCTAGTTAAACTTATTTTGCCATACAAGAATTTATTTTATTTTAGGAGAAAGCAAACTACAAGCGAACTGTAGTCTCTCCAGGGTGCATTTTAAGTGCAACACGCCGAAGATCTTTGGCAAATAACAATACTATCTATAGTTAATTTTGGTGTATCTTCGGCATACATTTTACATGGAATGCACCCTGGTAGTCTCTTGGCGAAATCTACCCAGCTGTTATGAAGAAACTACAGTTTGCTTCCTGAATACTATAGTTTTTGCAGATGATATGAGATGAACACCAGTCTCATACCCAGAGCCAGTTTATTTTGTAAAACTAAAAGTCTATTTTGTGATATCTGAAGGTCTCCCCACCCATGTTGAACCAGACCCTTAGGAGATCTCACACTTTCCCGTCCTATACAGTGCAGACTACATGTAGTATAATGTCAGGGTCTGAAATTTGCGGTATCCTGATATCCACAGGATAGTGAAATTTGGTTTTGGATACTAAGTTTATTTTACTTGTATCCTGATGGGATGCCACATTTTTTTTTAAATTGGGGTAGCAGTTAGTGTTTTAGTAGTCTCCCCACATTTCTGTTCATTAAATAGTGCTGTAACACGAGTCTAGCATTCGTCATAACGTTGTATCTATGTAGTCCACTCATGGTTGAATTTTGCAAGTTGCCATTTTGAATAGTGTTTCCACATTGAAAAGTCTTGATGATGATACAGACACTTAGACTGTAATAATTAAATAACCCTGTTAACTGTTAATGAACTGTATAAGTTCCTTTTAGGATTCTAGCATATTAAACATAAAATGCGATGGATTAAAATGCTTGACTAAGAGTAAGCCTTAGGGTGATGTTGGGTCTGGCCCTGGGATACGAAAAGCCAACTAGTTAAGTATCCAGATTTGGGATACTGGATTATCGGGAGGGATACCAAATTTTAAAACCTTGGTATACCCATGTGGATTTCAGACCCTGAATGTAGGTCAATGACCGTGACTGGACACTTATTTCCAGGCTTGATTGGGAGAAACTGCAGATGAACTATAATTAACATGTAGATGAGACTGGACATATGAAAGTTATTCAACTGTTCAATTACTTTGAATCATTTATGCAAATAGTTGCTTATAAAACTATTAGTTTCTGCAAGGTTGAGTTGCTTTAAATTGTTATGATTCAATTAAACTGCAATTTATCCTGATGCAGAATGGCTCATAAATTTGGTTGTGCAGTCCAGAATTTGAATTGGCTTATTGTAAATGGCTGTTAACCACCCTTCAGATTTGTCACAATCCTGCCGTACTTAATGTTATTTCCAACCCAAATATCTTTTCAAAAACCTGAACTAGAAGAAGAAGCTTAAGTTAATTATTTTTCTCCTCATTTTACACACAGAGATTTCCTTGAAAAGTATTACGTTGGTTTGAAAAAAGAAAATCCAAGATTTCCATTCTTAGTAAGGGAATGCAGTGGTATTCAACCAAATATTTATGCTCGATATGGTATGTGTTACAGTGCCTGAAAATCTCCTGCAGCAGCACCGCTGCCAGGAATTTTTTAACAAAATATATATGCAAGAAATTCTTACATCTCACAGGAAATTTTTGTCATCTTATATACTGGAATGCCATCTAATTTACTTATTGTTTACAAAAGCGTTTGCGGGGTTTGAGTTTGTCTTGTGCTGATGACTGAAATTGATCACACTGTGTGAGTGTGTGGCAGGGGCGGATCCAGACCGATGCCAACGATGCGAATGCATCGGTCAAAATTGAGAAATCATGTTGCTTGAAATAATATATAGACATATTATACTTGGTCAAGCACTCAGTAATAGAATATCTTTGAATCTCTCGAGCTATCAAACCGCAAATATTTGCTTAAACTTGACTCCATGGCAGGAATACACTATTTAGGATGAAATCCAATTTAAATAGTCCCAATAACAGTCGAAATTGTCAAAATAAGTCCAATATGCGACGTGCGATCGCAAATGTGTACTTTTTGTTATTTACTTTTTATTTTGCGACACTTAAGCGTCAATAATTTCGCGACAAAATATGTTATTTTTTACCGCATCCTTTGACGTCACAGTAGAAAGCTGATGCATCACCTACGTCACGGTAGATTTGGTTTGCATCGATTTTCAGCCATTTTGCATCAGTGAATGCATTGGTCCCGAGTCCTTTTCCGCGTAAAATCTACTGTGACATCATCAAATCTATTGTTTTAGAGCCCTACATCGCGGTAGATTTGTCCGCTAAGCGATGCATCGCATGCAGATTGCGGGCGCTCGCATCAGTTCACTGATGCAAATTGCAAAATCAAAATCTACTGTGACGTAACGAGGCATTCGATTCAAGTCATGGCATGGCGGCAAGGATATGCAAACACCAAATGCAAATGAGACAAATAATATTAATGGGAAGAAATATCTCTCGAAATTGACGGAGAAAACGGAGAACAAATTACCGAATTAATTACCAAGGCTTAGAATGAATCTAATCTTTCATCTGAGTACAAGAATTGAAGTATATTTATACTGTGAGATGCCCACTATCGGCACTATGTGAAACTCGAACTGAGGGCTCTAAAGTAAGCGAAATTTATCTATATTTTACATTGTAGTTCATTGTTCAGTTTAAGAAGTGTATAAAGTGGAAAATGGGCTCCACAGTTAATGCAGATTTGTTTGTATTAACATATAAATAATTAAAGTTTGTGTCTATTTATAAATACTATTGCTTATACCAGCAGGGGGGGATGAGGTAGTTTGACATTTTACAGTCTTTACCGAGTAAGAGAGGTTTGCTTGTCTGGAGGCAAACCAGCCCCAATACCAAACTTGACAGCTTGCTTTAGTGAGGCAAATTTCATCTCTGTTTACATGGGATTATAATCTGTGCCCAGACCTTCATTTTTCTCACAGCTGGCGGGCAAAGAAAAATGAAGACCTGATACACATGTTATTAAATGTTTGTGTCCTACAACTGCCTTTATGGTTGTAACTCTGATTGGCTATTTCTAGCATGAGTATTCATGCCATATTTAATGTATTTTTTGATATTTTGGTTAATTAATGCTATATATAATTAAATAATTATAGATTTAGTGATTGTAACTATATTTAGCTTGTTGTTAAATTATGTGAAATCGACATTTCTCCTGGCACATTTTGATTGGATACCGGTACTAAAAATAAAACTATGGTGTGGGTCAAGACTTGCATCAGGCTCTGTATGTAATTACAGTGCATAATAATATTGCAGGTTAATATCAATGAGATTTCTAATAGTGATGCAATGTTGGTTAGAAGACTAAGGGGGAGTTTACATTGAAAGGTAATTGGTTCAAGTTGCAAGTTCCAGTGGTATCTCCTATTACATTTCATTTTCATTTTATATGGAAATGAGCTGGCATGCCTCATGACAAGAGTCTAATTGCTTTGCATTGCCTGAGTTATTGCGCAATTACTGTACACTGGATATTTTGCAAACAAAGATGATTACCTGGGCTTGCTCGCCTACCATAGTTGAGTATATATGCTTTGTCTGTGCAAATATAATTTGATATAAGCTGTATATGTCATTCTCCTGACAGATTTTAATCTTAGAATGATAAAAATGATGGACGGTATAAATACTGTATGTAATTGTAACTGGTGTTATAGGATATAATTATGAAATTTGCTCACAAAAGTGGGATAGTTTGGAAAATATATTTAATAAAATTATATATTTGTAGTGCTAATTGTCCCAATACTATATACCCTGCGGATTACCATTGATAAGTGTATGGATATATTTGACAAAGATGTGCATTTATATAATAACACAGGGAAAATATTCATCAATACTACTGTGCAGCCTTTCTACATTGACAACATCTTAAAAGAATACTATATTAATATTAGTCGAAAGGCAGGCAAAAGGGAACAGATAGAAGACATGATTCAATTATGTCATGGTATATTGTTTATCGTAATGATTGTACAGTTTGGTAGGTTCATTTGACAAACAATTTCCAACTAAGATAGTTCATTAAATCAATTTACACACAGTCTCTATTGATTTAAAATTTGTGGTCGTGTACGTGTACCTAGTTATACTAATAGAATTTTTAACCCAGTGCTTGTTGTGTGTTAGTTTACTGGTATCCTGGTCACAGGGCAATATTCTCAGTATTCAGAGTGTGGGCTATTCACCATGCAGTTCATGTCAAAGGCAGCTAGGGGGGAATGAATTTAATGAAATCGACCAACTGATGTCAACCACACTGTCCATACAGAGTAAGATTAGCAGCATAAGACAGAGTTGTATATAAATAAGTTTACCCACTAGAGCACAAAATACCTTTATGCACCATTCTAATGCTAGAAGATTTTACTCATGGAACACTGGAAATTAGTGGAAACTAATAATGGAAGGTGGTTAAAAAACAACACAATAACACTCCCTTCTGAGTTCAGCAATGCAACTAGTGGATCACACTGTATACACCTTTATTACACGCATGTGTGTATTTGCGTTGCTTGTGATTTTTTGCCGAAATATTTTTCAATAGAAAAGTTAAGGCTACAAGAAGCACAGTACTGACTATTTTTGAATAGAGACTTATGTTCCACTGCTGCTATTACACTTGTACAAGCAAATATTGTTTTCTTATATAGAGAAATTATGTTGTTTTTACGATATAGGTTCAAGTTTTTTACGTGCTTCCCAAAAATGCAGGGAATAATTTTGTGACTCTGATGTATGAATTGGAACAAAAGAGTTCGCTCAGAACGCAGCAAATCGCATTTCCGAGGTCCTAGATTTCAAAATTTCCCGGGGGAGGATACCCCTGGACCCCCCTACAAATGCGAGGTCTTAGGCATCAGTCACCTCAGAAACTGGATCCGCCCCTGGCACGTTGTGACTGACTGTTGTCTAAAATAGCTTCAAAAACTCAATAATTCATGAGGAAAACACAAAGAAAAATCATAAACGTGTCGTATCCTTGATATGTGATAGAGATTTCCCTTGATTTACATAAATTTTAATGATTTTCTCTACAAATACACACCGAATTTTTTGAAAGCTACTTCGCCAATGAACGTATACTAGATCGATCTTTTGAAGCAATTTAAAACATTCGCAGTGCGTGTTTTATCAGACCATCTTTATACCTGATAAAACACTGCTGCTCGTGTTTTAAATAGTGCATAAAATCTCTGGAAATCTCCCGGCGTAGTTGCCGAGCAAAAAGCATGCATGATGCTAAATATAAATCTCGACTATGATTGGATAATGGGTGAAGGTGCTAATTACAAAACGTCAATCATCCTTAATGGGCGAAAACAAATTTGTCACAGCCAATTTGGGCAGGCGTTCCCTCTGTACCCGCCCGTCAGCTAAACGCCTGCTACGCAGGCTACGTAAGCCTATGCCTTGTAGGTTTTCAGGGTGACAATTAGTCTTACTCCGAATGGTACTTTAAAAAGGACAGCCGCTTAAAACCCGCAAAATTTGACAAGTTGAAACAAAATGGCTTGCAAGTGCTATATTGGTTGTTCTTAAAAAGGACTGTTGAAATTAATGATTAATAGTCGCTATTGCTGCATGGGAAATGGCCGACGACTACGTACAGTATATAATTGCCTGATCACGGATATCTTGCGATAGCCAATATAAAATCTCGCAATCAGCGCTTTTAGGAAACAGTACGTCATGTAAGCAACATATAGTGTACAACATGTCACAGTGTTAATAGTGTTACGCAGCATGCTATGACACGTAAAGTTGTCATTTGTTAGTTGTCAGATCAATTGTTACGTTGTTACCACGAATAATATTATTAATCTAGAAAGGCATGAACTATGGAAAACCTATCGAGTTAGGACTGTTTTTCCCTCTTCAAACCATCTCTAAACTCACTGTAATCTTGAAAACCCGTCTCTTTTGTAACATTTGTCTCATCCCACATTTTTTGAACAGCTTGTTTGGTACCCTCGTCCATCATTTCCCGTCCTTTTGTTGCAGAACCCGTGGCAACACGTTGAAGTCTGACTGCTTCTGGTATTCCCATCGCTTTATTCCGATAACTTGATAAGAGGTTGCATGCGAACTTTTCTCGACTTTGCTTCATAAAATCAAATGTGCTCATTTTCACGGCATTTGTTATACTAGCTTCATCATCAATACCCATGAACGATGCAACAGCCCTCACTGCACTTTCCAAGTCTTCCAACATATCTTCGTATAAAAGAAACAATACATTCGGATCATTTCGTTTTGGCCACCAGCTCTGCAAATGCTGGAAGTAATTCACATGAATCTTTTCATTCGGGGAAATCATATATTTCACGAATTCATCAAGCGTTATTTCTCCTGGTCGAAAATATTGTCCTTCGAAGAAATTGAATGCACTGTACAATGATGCACAAGGCTCCCGATAGACAACAATATATTTCCCACCTTTAGGACAGACGTCATACGAAGCGTGCGTCTTGAAGCATCTGGGCTGATATTTGTGTTCGGCATCGAGGTCTTGTCTGACATCATAAGCCAATTCAATCCATGGAACAACTTCGTCGATGTCTGTAAAGGTCATATCACCTCCGCTACGCAGTTGATGCATAATCTGTTGTATCCATGTTGTGCCACATTTTATTGGTGTAGCAACAAGCACATCACTTGATCGAGGGACGAAACCTAAGGCTTTCTGCCTGCTTTCGTTTGTCATTAGACGTGACCTTCTCTGACTCATCAGTTCTATGGCTGGATTTTGTCCTTCTGATGTCGACATTGTAAATTTGTAATACAGAAAAATATTACAGCCTTTCCCAAATAGTATGGTCACTTGATACGTTGGTTTAGACTTTTATGTAAACAGATACAGGAAAGCACTAAAGGCCATACCACAGATGAGCTGTGGCCATACAGTGAAACACCTTGCGCCCGCGACAAAGCATAATCGTCAGCGGTTTACTTCAATAGATTAGCTTCGCTCATTTCGCAACATTTCGCAAACAATTTCGCTCAATCTGCTTGAATTTTCAATTTTTTAATTTTGCTGTGGCGAAAACAGTCGCTCTTTGAAACTGGAAATATGATTTTTAAAATTTGTGCTAGAACTTGGAACTATAAAGTATGGTTTAAACTGAACAAAAAAATCAGGTAAGTTATCTCAACATGTTTATATTAATTAAAAACCACTGACTCAGTCTGTTCCAACTCTTTGATTTATAAAGTTCCACGCTACTATTTATATTATTTGACCTTATTTAATATGTACATGTATATTCCCAAATATATTTAGGACAGCTAACAGCTTTGCCTTGTGTGATTTAAATATAATGTTAATGAGCTACAATCCTGGCAAAAACTAATGAAACATCCAGTATGACTAGCAATTTATTCTATTCTTCCCCCATAGAATGTTGATTAAGATTAGTAAAAAACCTACACAGTACACATAGTGCTCTTTGCCGTCAATGAACTATTGAACACAATTTTTTAGACTCTATACGGCAAACATTCTTCAGGGGGGGGAGGGGATTTTGTCTATTTTATTGATTTTTTATAGGTGTTTCATTAAATTAATAAACTTTTTGCCAAGATTGTAAGTAAGATCACTAAGCCATAATGTTATGCATAGTATGTATGTATGTATGTATGTAAACTTTATTTAAAGACGTTAGCCTCGTCAACGAGCTTAATTAAGGTACAACTTAGAAATGTTTAGGCATTGAATATCAAGTTAATATAATACCAGTATATATACAAATTACAGTGTGTATAGACCTATCACCTCTTATTTATCCAATAAGACCACTGCAAACATTTGGTTATGATGACTATGCGTAAAGATGGCATCTGGTCCAACACAAGGTCTCAGTGTGCTATTACGGCACATTACAATACACATGTGTTACAACACAAGGACATTGCACAGTAAATTAATTAATCTCCATTCTCCACCTTGCCCTCACGGCTTCACCCAACCCTTGCCATGACTGACCCTCATCACAACCTGTGTGAGATATGGCAGGAACCTACAAACGGCCAACCCTGCTACAAATATAGCTGCATGGTATCATTTTATTACCCATTAATTTGAACCCTACTTTGTTGTTTAACTCAATCTGTCTAATGCCAGACAATTTTGCTTGTCACGGGGAGAGCACAGCGGCAACACTGAATGGGTTACAGTAAAGACCCAAGAAAATAAATGTGTTGGACTAATATCGTTTGGGACACGATATCCAGTTTATTTTCCTCTACCGAGTATCAGGTTGTTTCAAATTTCCCTCCAGATGGCATAGTGAGATTTTACGGACAACTGCAATGGGTTTATACAGTGATTGTACTGTATATTATTTGTTATTTAAAACCTATAATCCATGAGACATGGTATTTTTTTACCAAATGATGTGCTGCATAGCACAGGCTATACTGTATTAGTGTTAAAGTGCCTATGTAATGATTTGGGATTTTAAATATTTTTTATCTTTGGTACATTTAATGAAGAAATGCAATATATCTTATAAGAAAATATACCATCTTCATAGGATTATCAGCCCTCAAAGTTACCAGATATGACATCAAATCACGAATTTTATACGCTAGAAACAAAAGAAATCTAATTTGCAATTCCCGGTTTGATGTCATATCCGGTAACTTTGAGGCATGATAACCTGTGAAGATGGAATATTTTTCTTTTAAAGATATATTGCATTTCTTCATAAAATACACCGATGATTACAAATAATAAATTACACGAATCATGACATAGGCACTTTAAATTTATTGTCTTGAGTTCCTTTCTTCCTAAACAAAAAAAAAACAAAGAAAATTGTTTATAATCCAGTATAGGTCTACTGATGACAATATGTGATAGATAAACTTTTCATTATCAATTTTTAAATTTAATTTCCCATCATTTTTTGAATAGTAACTGCCTCCTTACAATATCAGACACAATCCAGTCTATTATATATCCCAATACTTTCCTTGTACTAGATCTCTAAGAGAGTAAGAAGCTCATTCTGCATTTAATTAATTTACATTAACTTTGATGGTAGTCTTTTGATACTTTACCTTTACTTGCAGATGGATGTTTTGTAATGTTTGAATAATTCAGATGCAATCCTCACTCTCTCTTGTGTGCAGTTAATGGGTTTTGTGAGATCTTTCCCCTCAATTAGTCGCTCAGCAAACTGTTGGTGTAAAATTAAAGCAGATGGTAAAATTTGTACTTTGTTATTAATACCTATATGCTGTGTGATTATACAGTAGCATGTACTGTACCATACTTTACGATGATTTGCACTGAAGACAAGTCATTGTACAGTAGCTACAAGAATCATTGCAAATAAATTGAATGTAAATTGTTGTGGGTTTGAGTTTATCTTAGTGCGTTTTCCTTATTACAAATAAGAATTATAAGAAAGAAGCTTAGCTTCTCATAAATCTTCTTACCAGTTAACTTACCACACAAACCATTATCCCACAGTTATATCCATCTTTCTGTGAATAGTGTTGTGGTTCTACGCACGGCCATGTATTGGTATTCCAACCTGTCTTTTTGTCAACAAGATCACTATAATTGTAAATATATATAATTATGCAGAAATTGTCACTTAAAAACTGAACAAATCAGTTGTACTAAAGATTCAAGATGTAACATATCCCAGGGCTTTGTTCCAACTGGAGATTTTATAATCTGCATGTAATTAATTAATAGTGTATCTCTTATGACAGTACTAACCATATTTTATCAATCAATTATGACATATACTTTAACCAAGCATGTTTTGGCATCTCAGTAAGATCTTCCTCTTTCTGTCCATTCATTGGATCAAAATAATTTCTGGTTTTGTTTGATTCATCCAAAACCTAAACATTTGAACTTTTTCATATTTAGTTTTTCAAGAAAATGCTAATGCTAATTATGCTATTCTTGTAAGTCTCCAAATTTGCACTGTGTTGTTTTAAATCTATAATGCTTACTGTAAACCTTAATCTGGTGACAGATGTTTCAAATGTAATCTTTATAACTTTATGTGCTTTATGTGTTTATCTTAGTTTTATTGCTGATGGCTAAACAGTAGAGTTGAACAATAGGACTGGACATTGGTTATGTAATGCAAAAGTGATGTTGGAAAGTCCAACTTTATACCAAGAGATTCCAGTGACAACCCGAGGGATTCATTGGCACAAAGATCTTCTTTATGGTTGCAAAGTCCACATTCATCCAAAGTCTTTTTGTGTTTTTAACCTCATGCACTGCAAGTTGTTCAACGCTTGTGTTAGCTGAAATGCAGTCTGGATGCTCTTTTTCCAGTCTATGAAGTTCTGCTTCTATTATCTGGAATAACACAGAGAAACCAAATAAATTTAGGTAGGCAGCTGATGATATTGAAAAATTTACATCTTCATCTGTTACAAACGTAATTTTGGCCGCTTTTCTTCAAAGTACACATTCAATGAAATCTGCTTATTAATATTCATGTCAACAATGTTCAGTGGAAATAAACAGTTTTGTACATATAGAGGCTGAAGTTATGGATTTTGAGTAGTACTGTACTTCAGAACAGTATCTGGGCCATAACTAGAGCGATAAATGGGGGGTGGAGTATACTTGTGTTCTGCCCGACGGATTTCTTTTGAAAGCGATTGTTTTTACGGTATGTGAACATGATTATATGAATATTCACCCCCCCTCCCAATTATCGCGTCTAGTTACGGCCCTGAACAGTACAGCAATAGTTTTGGTTTTGCCACTTGAACATTTTTATTACAGTATAGCTATTTATACTCTCATGCAATACGTTAATGGTATAGAATTGATTACACTGTAACTACAACACCATACCATATCACTCAACCATCCTGCAACAAACTTTGGCAATTGTTTTTTTATCTCGGCTTTATCCTTCTTTTTCAGACGATGTGGTGGGACTATGGTGCAGAGATTCCCTAATGTCACTGGCACTGGTCCATACGTAAGTAGGATTTTATTAAGGTTTTCTGTTGTTCGAGCCTTTAAAATCCACTCAAATGCTGTTCTGTAAAGTGAAAAGTCAAATAAGTAAGTACATCATGTACTGCAAGTGGCGATGTACATGTGTTTCTGATTTTCTGCTATTTACAAGAATATTTACTCACACTTCATTCACAAGTTTTTGTTTTCCATCTACTTTGGCGAGATTTGTGCTTGGAACCACCTAGAATGTAAATTAAGCAGAGTAATATAGTCTGTGTGATATGTAATACGCTCTCCAAGTTTCTGATTAACATGTACAGTACAGTAATTCACTGTCTGGCATTTACCACTGTTGAATTTACCACTTATGCTGGAATTACCTACTGTATTGGTAATTCATGTCGAATTAGAACGATTTATCCAGCAGCTCTAGGAAATTGTTAAATAATTGCTAATTATGCGACGCATTTTCTCACCTTACTTCTGTCTGTTGGACATTTTCTCTTGGCCTTCCTCTCCTCAGTCATATTGGGGTGACCTTTCCTTTTCAAAGGGCAGGCTGGCTTTACTGGACCTTCCTCTTTTATTTCAACATTTACCTAAGATAAATAATCAAGAATGTTTAAAGTCTGTTTAAAATGATTATATAAAAATAAGTTTGGCCACGTGTGTGATAATCTACATCCTTTAGGGAATTTCCTTTGACGTTATACAGTCAACCTGATCAGGTCAATGATCCCATGCCATCAATTTTAATGTCCCTATATATAATTTTACCTGGAACATTTTTTTCATCATTTCCGCTTTTGCTCCTACACGTTGAGAGTAAGGATGTGTCTTTTTTTGCTGTTTAGGTAGGTTGGATAGGTGATGCGAACTACTGTCCTTCTTCTTTTTCAAACGTAACTTTGCTATCCTCTTTTCTTTTGCGGTTTTCTGCTTTTCCAGGAGCAGCCCATGATCAACAGGGATTTTTGACTTCATTACTGTTACTACCTCACTCAGAGATGTATTAAAAGCTCGAAGGATCTCTGGATCGTGAATTAAATATGTCAAGTTCTTGGCATCAAGCAAAGTTTCTCTGCATTGTCGTGCAATGGTATTTAAGCTACTCTGGATAAGCTGTGTAGGTTTTAATACATCCGTTGCAGGTGATGTTTCAGAAGGAGTTGGACTTGTGCATGGGTTGGGTGAAGGTAGGATATTGTCATTCTCTTCCTTACATGTAGTTGAAGCTGGGGTTAAAGGGCAATCCTCGCTTGCTCCGTTATTTCTTGCGACTGTAACAACGTGTTCGTCTAGGGTTATATGTGCTTGATTTGTATAGTGTGATGAAATTTTATCAAATCCCCAGTTGGGACAGTGTCTAAAAACTGCAAAGAAGTGCTTGCATAACAGCCTTGATTTCATCCAGGGCAGGCATTCACAACTTGGTGTAACTCCAGTCGTAAGACCAAAATTAACCATGTAGCAGGTGCTAGGTCCTCCTTGTACTTTAAAAATTCCCATATCTTCCTTGACATATTCCACAGACGAAGCAGGAATATCTTCTGCCTCAGTTATTTTTGACATGCAGTGTTTAACAAAACTTCTTGGTCGATTCAGGAGATATTTTGGTATTGAGGAATTATACCGCCTGTAGTTCTCATGACAGCGAACATTTTTTTCGACGTACCTGTAATTTTATAGCAAATGCTATATAAGTAAATTGCAAGTTTGGCAGTACAAGCTGTGATTGCCGAGGTATTTCCTCTTGTACCCTAGAAATCTAACCTTGCGGTGTTCAGTGGAGTGCCAACTGGACTAATTTTGGAATTTGCAAGACGTTTCTTACCCGAACAGTGTACTACATGTTTATGCAACACACTGTGAAATTGTTTTTTGTTTTGAACTTCATTTCCATGCAGCTGATATAAATATACCCAGACTTACCCCAGTACCTTGACATTTTGCCGAAAGACATTTTGCCGAAAGACATTTTGCCGAACGGACATTTTGCCGAACGGACATTTTGCCGACGGACGTTTTGCCGAACGGACGTTTTGCCGAACGGACAAACTTGCCGAAAATAGAGATGCTATTTCGTCAAAATGTTTGGGACTGTGCCTCATTTCTCAACTTTGTAATTCTCAACCATTGTGTAAAATAACCATTATATGGTCATTAGCAGTGCATAATGGGTTTATTAGCAGTACATAACCATGTTGACTATTGGTAGCTTGTTTGTGCAGCGGATGACTCATTTGCTAGGAGCGTGTTTTGACGTGAGGTCGTAAACAAACAAGCATATACAAAGACAACGACGTAGGCGAATTTCACTTCGATAATCATGGAATACTGTACATTCACATGCAATTCTCTGGGAAATCGCATTCATCAATGATGTTGAATGATGTTATTCTTTATATCGCGAAATTTCGGTAAACTTGTCAAAAACTTGAAAGAATATAAAACGAAACTATATACTTCACTATCAAAGTTTCTGTTATCAAAATCGACAATGACTCTAATCACAGAAATTTTGATCGTGTAAGCGAACCAACAAAGTTCAGAAGATATCTCTATTTTGTCCGTTCGGTAAAATGTCCGTTCGGCAAAACGTCCGTTCGGCAAAACGTCCGTTCGGCAAAACGTCCGTTCGGCAAAATGTCCGTTCGGCAAAATGTCCGTTCGGCAAAACGTCCGTTCGGCAAAACGTCTTTCGGCAAAATGTCTTTCGGCAAAATGTCTTTCGGCAAAGTGTCTTTCAGCAAAATGTCCGGCCACCCTTACCCCAGCCTATATTTTGTACCGAGGAACTTGCACCACTACAGCATACAGTATGTATGCGGTCTAAGATAAGTGAAATTTAGGCGAATAATTAATTCTAAATTGTACTTTCAAATGTACCGTACCTTCTGTATTTGTCTGGAAGGAATTCTTCTACGAGGGAAGTAAGCATACCACTGAGTGTTTTATCTCGATGTGTAGACAAGAAATTGTACTTAAAGTCCTTATTCTGTCTTTCTACTCCATTGTTTTTGTATGAATGAACACACTTTCATCAGATTTACGATAGAACCACACCCAACGCTGTCAAAGATTTAGTTTTATTTATTTTTTACGAATTGTGTCACAAGTGGCAGATAAATAAATGCCCACAGACTTTATCACTCAATTAGGAGCTCCATGATTTACAACTGAAAGTAGTATACATTGTATAAAAATTAGGTTTACCACGATAAAGACAGTATAAAAATTAACCATGATAGACAATAGACCTATATCATTGTATTTAGTAGGTAAATTACTTAATATTTTATATACTTTATATACCAATACATTACCTTGCATTCTGACAACCAAGTTCTTGTGAACCATCTTTGCAATTTTCCATTAGTTTTCCATATCTGCAACAAGTACAATGCAGTAATTGATAAAAATAATTTAAATACTTGTTGTCACATTGCCATTGCACATATACTGTACTGCACATGTCACTGTATAGGCATACACATAATTATACTACATTTTGTTTCTCATTATGTTTTACCTCTAATTGTTGTAGATCATTCATGGCGGAATTGTAAGCTTGTTCTGTTCCAGCATGAGCCACTTTCCTCAATGCTTTTAATAACGTTTCCTTATGGCTGGAGACGTCATTGGCTGACTTGCTTACCCATCTTTCCCAGGCTTGCTCTCGATGGAAGTCACAAAGGTAAACGATGCAATCTAGAAGTAAAGGGATAGGGTGTTATAATACACTCCTCCGGAAATTATGTCATTTGGTTACAGAGCCTCGTTTTCGTGTATGTGAGATTTGTTAAATCCAATATAGCCAAATGACGTGATTTCCGGAAGGGTGTATTGTTAAGTCATTTGTTATTGTGACAGTTTTGCTGTATACAAGCATTTTTGCATGAACATTGAGGTTCTAATTTTGTTGTTAATGTTGTTGTTGTTGTTGTTGTTGTTGTTGTTGTTGTTGTTGTTGTTGTTGTTGTTGTTGTTGTTGTTGTTGTTGTTGTTGTTGTTGTTGTTGTTGAAAACATGAATACTAATAAATGAAAAATGTTATGAGGCTCGGAGTTTTTTTTTAACTTTTAGGACAATCATGCAGTTACTTATTCCGTGCAAAAGACAACCTATTGCCGTCTTAGTCAATACACTTAGCTGTTTTGTCACGAAGAACAGTACGCAAGTTCCAAAGTTATGTAGGTCGTATGATATTCAATATGCTGTATGATAAACGTACTATACAGGGTGTATAAAAAAAAACTGAACAGATTTGAAATTGCTCTCAATTTCGAAAAACACCTATTTGTATCCGGTTTTATATATATATATAGCGTCTTTGGATACTTATAATGTAGACTGATATTAGGGGCCATTCACAAAGGATGTCCGAGCCGAGGGGGGGAGGGGGGTTTGGAAAATCAGGACAAACTCGGACATAGGGGGGAGGGGGGGGGGGGTTTAGCAATCCGGATGTCCGAAATTTAAAAAAATTAAAAAACAAATTTTTTTTTCCCTCTATTTTGAGCAGTCCTTCCCATTGTGAAATTGGCATTTTGACTATGCGGTTAAGGGGAGGGTCAACCCAAAAATTGATTGAAAAGTGAAAAAAAAAATTTTGTGCTAAAACAGAGGTTTAGACCTTTGTTTAGCTATTGCAGATTGATTTACGTGTATTTTCTAAATTTTTCTGTGTTTTTGAGCCGTTTCTACCAACCGCATGTATATTTCTCTTTCGTTGCCATGGAAACTGAAGAGCATTTTTTTTAAATTTTGGCCGCTCCTTTGTTAAAAATCTACTGCTTTGTTCAAAATTGAGAAGAAACTACAAGTAAGGCCTGCTGGCTTTGTGTTCAGCGGTGTTCAACACAAAAATTGCATTATGGGACACGAAAGCACGCTTTCACGAGCACGCTCACTGATGCCAGTTGATTTCAGAAGAAATTTTCCTAGTTCAGTAAGCTTTTCAATGCGTAATTGTTGGTTAAATGGTTGGGAAAACGAAAAGAAGCGTTTATCGAAAGTCAAGGAAAGGTCGTGGCGTTAGTAATGTATGAAAACAAGAGCGTGAAATGCCAGAATCTTCATCAACTGTTAGCGAAGATGTCGGCCATGTTGGGAACGTTAATACTGTACAATTGCCTATTTAAAAATACTGATGAATCTGCCAGTGATTCTGATGAAATATCGACACCCACAAGTGCTTCAAGAACAAAACTAAGCCAGCATATGCTCAAGAGTGTGCTGAAAGCGAAGGAATAGCCATTTGACCATCCCAATACAGACTTGTTGATAACTGGACAACTGTCATCTGCTCTTTCTGACATCCACAGATGTGAACAAGGTAGGCACTGTGACTTGTTATTATTAAATGTCACTGAATTAATTTCAAATTACTTCAGGTTTTTGTAATGTAGATAACACTGCTAAATATCTTTGTAGCCCATAATAATATTCAGCATGTTTATGTGATAAGCTTTAATTAGTACCAATGTACCATTAGAATAACAAAGTGACTATATGACCGGCAGCCGGTCACGGTTTATCAAATACTAAATGGCCGGCAGTCTAGTGACTATAGTTGAATATAAAAACTTTTGTTTGCGTTAACTTTTACCGAACTTGCCCTTAGCTCATACGGCAAGGGCGCTGCATGCGAAAAGTTACACGCAGTCAGGGTCGGGATGTGTTTTGACTGACCTACCGTTGTTTTTTCTTAAAATTTTTCAAACTTTTTTTCTCAAAAGGTTAGGGGTTAGGGGTTAGGGCTGCCTCCTCCGCAGGCCCTCATTGCGTCATGGGAAGGTCACAATCTGGAGAGGGCCTGCGGAATCTTGTAAAATGAATAAATTAGCATAAGTATATTGTGCGAAAATTATGCAATAGTAATGGCGGCAATTCCTGAAGAATCGGAAGACGAAGTTGAAGATTTATTAGACCTTTTACAGACGCATCTGGGCGTATCTGATTACGAAGGAAAACTACAGACTCCAATTACATCACCAATTAAAGGAAAACATGAACTTACACCAGGGAGTAGAGAATCAATTCTTCCAACGCCGAAACGACACGCAACAGGTTAATATAAAATATGACATAAATATTTATGAAGTTTTATGTTCGTTTAATCGTTTTGACCCTCCCCTCACATAAAATTAAAGTACTAGGTTACACACAGGGTAGTAATGCTGCCTTTGACAGCAAAAGACAAAGTGGTGTTGCACAAATTAAATCCAAAGCACAGGGTGTTGGATTAAACGAGTCCTTCAGAAATATCCTGTTGTTGTTATTCTTGTTAACCCATTTATTGGCAGTACCCTACCACTGAAAAGTAAAATAGTCTGGCGTTGGACAGGGTAAATACTAAAGTAGGGGCACTACTGCAGTTTTATATGGGTAGGTAGGTCGGAAAAACATTTTATTCTAAAAAATATTTTATCTCAAGTATGTAAATATAAGTTAAAACTCATTATAAACTCTTAGTTTTTATTGTTTTTACATCAGGCAGGCTGTGTTTTCACCTGCATACAATATTACATATAAAACTTGACATACAAGGAAAGGAGCAACAACTAAATATTTAGTGCCAACGATGTTCAGTCTAAACGTTTAAATAAAATGTTTATGGTTGGTTATGTCACTATATAAACAGGTCGGTCGGAAACCTGAAACCAACTATTATTTTTATTTGGCCTAGTTAACCCATCAGCACATGCAGTAATGCGCCCTACTTTAGTATTTACCCTGTCCAATGCCAGACTATTTTACTTGTCAGTGCCTCAGTGGTAGGGTAACTTAATTCATTTACTGGCAGTACTTACCC
The DNA here is from genome assembly GCA_902702795.2 of Paramuricea clavata. Taxonomy (NCBI): domain Eukaryota; kingdom Metazoa; phylum Cnidaria; class Anthozoa; order Malacalcyonacea; family Plexauridae; genus Paramuricea; species Paramuricea clavata. The sequence goes on from CACRXK020007031.1 coordinate 21,604, forward strand.
TATACCACTGACGAGTAAAATCTGATCGAGTAAAATCCATATTCATGTTGCCACAAATAACGTCAAATCGACCTTATTACTTCAACCCACCCATCCCAGATAATGTCGATTGATATTCAGTCGTATTTTGACTTTTGTATTTACAATTACAAAAGTTGTACATGCAGTGATATAGTTACTTTGGACATTAATTGTCAAATAATTTGCCACTTAGATAAACGTTGACAAGTTCACTAAATCTTATGAAAACCCACCCACCAGTGGACCCACTCATAACATCGATTTGACATTATTTGTGGCAACATGAATATGGACGTGGCCCCTAATACATGGCTGTCGTGGACTTCTGCTTTTGGGGATTTTTACCCCTCTGAAATTTTAACCCCTCTGGAAACGGCAGTTTTCTCCCATTTTCCCCCATTTACCAGATGGAAAAAACGACTAATTACCCGACGGGGGTTTGGGTATTAAATGTCATAGCTCTTCCCATTCTCTATGGCAGTCTGAACATTTTTGTTTTTTCTATTTCTGTAAACAGACGAAAAACAACACATCTACAGTATTTCCGATATTTCCCCCCTTTTTTATTACAGGACTCTCTCATTTAAAATTTGCCATTTCAACCAAGGCCAATTGCTTACACGATGAGCTTGAGAAATTACGTGATAATCCATATGAGCTCGAAAAAATTGAAGAATTAATCAAGCAAAGCAAAGAGTTGAAAGACCTTCACCACGCTGTTTTGACAACCTATGACACAGTTATAAATGAAATGGAAAAGTCTAATAATTCATCAGAAGTATTTAACATCCAACAGGCTCATAAACTAAAACAAGAGGTTGCCTACTTAAGTAAACTAACCAATACAGGGATAAGAACTCAAGGTAATAGCACTATTCACGCTGACATATTTGACAAAATGGTAAAAACAATAAAGGATGAATGTCCACTGCTTTACAGTGTACTGGAGAACCTGGTTCTTGTGTCAACAACAGAAAGGAATACACTCAAAACCAATAACCAAAAGATGAAAATGCCAGTCAATCTCGTAATGACAGGTTTGCTGAATATCAGAAACAGTCGGCTACCAAATGACTTTGCCTTTCTGTTTGGTGTGCTTCTGGTATCTTATGGAGCTGGTCCTGCATATTTAAATATGCTGCAGTCAATGGGGATAACTGTTCATTGGAAGACAATGTAAATATATTATTTTTGTTATTTACTATATTATAAACTCACCTTGTACCTGTAGTCCCTTGCAGTTTGCTTTTTTTTGTGGATTTATGTACTTTATTGTGTGGTTTAATTGCTTTAACCCATTGAGTGGCAGCACTATCCCCCTGAAGAGTAATAACATCTGGTGTTAGACAGAGTAAAATAATCTGGCATTAGACAGAGTAAAATAATAAAGTAGGGTGCATCGATCTGGTTAATAAAGTTAAGTAGGATGCATCTGGATTCTGGGGAAAATGCGACTCAATGGGTTAAGTCTACAAACCATAGTGTGCATTGAATGCAATTGTATTTGAAGGCTCTTAATTATGGTGTACTATTTTATTTTTATTTAACATATTAATAAGGTGCATTAGGTTCAGCTTTTTCCTTGATGATTAATTAATATTGTTTGCTGTTATACAGTAGACTTGTCAAGGGGAGATTTAAACAAATTTAATATTTACTAGCTTTTCCAAAGTACCACAAGCCATGCACCTACTGTAACTACTGAAAACTACAGTAGGACTACAATATGGCATATGAATTTTATGCAAATAGGTTTTTTGGTTTTTTTTGCTCTTCTGCATAAAAAACCCCATAAAAACCCTGTGTAATAGCTTAGTTCTATAAATGAGGCTTTGTGTGCCAGTTAAAGAGACGTACCATGCATATTATATGGCTGCATGGTAGTGTAAGGGGGGTTTTACTACATCCCGGGCATTTGACCAGCGCCCGCAATCACATGCAATTAGCATTATCAGTGGTTGAGTCAACCTCGTACCCAGGGTCTTTCCTCTTGGGGAGCAAAGAACCTTGTAGACACTGGTCACATGATCCGCTAAAATCTAGCAGATTTCTAATTAACTATCTTGGTTTTCTTTACGACAATCATACAAATGCAAATTATAAATTAAACTAT
>CACRXK020007032.1:0-23736 GCA_902702795.2 Paramuricea clavata
AAGGTTTACCTGATGATATACTGGATAGTATTAATCCCGAAACACGCAATTTATACGTCATTGATGATTTCATGGGTGAGAAAGACGGAGTTATTTCAAAATTATTCACGAAAAAATCACATCATGGTAACCTGAGTGTGATCTACATTGTACACAATTTATTTCATCATAGCAAATAACACCGTACAATTTCTCTCAATGCAAGTTATTTATGTTTAACGAAAAACGTGCGAGACGCAAGTCAAATTATTCATCTCGCTAAACAACTGTATCCCAGTAACACCAAATTTTTTCAACAAGCCTATCAACTGGCAACCAAAGAGCCCTATTCGTATCTATTTTTCGACCTAACTCCTACGTGTCCCGACGAGATACGGATTCGATCCGGGATCTTTCCAACAGATACGCATTACGTCTATCAACCCAGAGTATAAGAAAGTGGGAACGTGTGTAAAATGGTCATTTGATCATGTCTGCTTGTATGAAGAGGAACTCCGAACTTCTGAAAGTATTGGCCAAGTGTAAACCTGAACTGAGAAAAGCTATTTTGAAAGCGGCTGAAGACGACCTGTTTGAAGCTATAAGACAGTGTCTATTAAACGTTTGGTTTGACACGATTAAACTGAAACCGAAAACAGCTAAAAAACTTGCACCACATTCCAAGCATATAAAGTTTGCGGCTGACAAACGAAATCCTATCGTAAAAAGAAGAACCCGTCTAGTCCAAAAAGGGGAGGGTTTCCTACCATTTCTACTCACTTCAGTTTTGGAACAGTTGTCTAACTTTTTATAATGGAACACGTCAAGCGATTAGTGCTTGTCCCTGAACATATGGCTGAACAGCGAAAGAAACCACTCGCGGCGCTTTTGGCGACACAGGTCAACGAAATAGACTCGGACATGCAAGATATTATTCGACGACAAGATATACCAATTGATGAAAAGGCAAAGTTATACGACCAGAATCTACAACGCTATTTAACCTTTTCTGATAAACGAATGAATAACCTCTCCGAGTAAACGTGACGCACACGGATAAACCTGAAGAAGCTCAAGGAGAACCTCAAGGAGAACAGCCGAGTGAAGAGACTGAACCTTCAGACGAGATTGAAACAGATATCATGGACAGTGTACCAGCTACTATGAAGTCAAGAGCTCGACAACTCATCAAAAAACTCAAGTCAAATAAAGATCTTGTTGGTTGGAATGAACAAGGCCAGATGGTGTTCAAAGGAAGATCGGTTCTTAGCACAAATATAGTTGATTTGGTGAATGATTCTCTACGTCAAAATAAGAATTTCAACCCCGACGGTTGGGAATTGTTTTCAAAAGTTCTCGGACATTTGAATGTACCCGAAAGTGTTGTGAGAAACGAAAACCGTCTTGGAATTGTTCGCGAATATAAAACCAAAGGTATCCCGGAAAATCGTCCCACCACCCCTCGAGTGCAGCAAGAAAAGAGGAAAAAACGCAGAGACAATATTAGTAGTCCTTATAAATGGTTAAAATAATTTATTTCTTGTAAGAGAAAATTTTACAATAAATGTATTTAAAACTAAATCTAGTGTTTGTACCACTTGTCTATAAAATCACGCACAAGCTCATCATTCCATTCTTTGCTATCCGTAAACATATTTGCAATGGTTGACATTGGAATACGTCTACATCGATGTAAAGCAAAGAATAATGTATATTGTCCACACACGTCTGATGAAGGGGCTTGCAAAATTCTTCTGTTCCATGTAAACGTAGCGCAATGCTTGTCCAAAAATTGAGTAAAGTTCTGATTGTAAAATCCAGGAGCCTGATCATACGAATCCCAAAATTCCCCTTTACCATCTTCTGTAAGGTACATTGCAATCCAATGGGATCCGGGCATATCCGATGCGTCCGTGTTAAATATATACCCTCTAGGCCTCTTTCTTATTTCGCGAGGTAAACGATCTGACGGTAAAACGTCCGTAAACACCGTTTTTGTAAATGGGTCATTCTTGAGAATGTTCATAATCTGCAGCGAATTCATCTTCAGTTGTTGAAATCACACAGCACGTTTCGGTTCGCATCAATTTCGATAAGACTTTGAAATTCACCAAGTACCACGATATTTATAGCTGTCTCCAACGGTGTTCCAAATCGACATTCAATTGACACATTTCCGTTCTTAATCGGTTGTACATGATCACCAAGGCATAAGTCAGGAGTGAGATCAAACACAAACAGTGTATAACCGTTTGCATATTCTTCACGCGTTATACTATTACCCTGATTATCAAAAATCTTGTGTGCGCCGGCGTACAGGGTTTGAAAAGCAGAAATGTAATTACTGTCCACTCCAAATTTCAACTGTAGTGGTTTTCCAGGTAAGTTCTCTCCGTTGACAGTGAGACCCATGGTTGTGATATCGTAATTTTTAAAATTGAACGGGTTCTTCGTATATGTACCGTTAAAGGCATCCGCGTCGACCATTCCAATCACGATACGATTTGGTAAACCACCTTGAAATATATTAGGTTGGTTTCCAGACATATTCCCCCGAGGTACGGAGACAACCTTGCAGTCGATCCTGTTGATTGGGTATTTGGCAGTGATTTGTTGAAGGGACTGGGAATGAGCCAGTATAATACTAGGGGCTACGTTAACTCGTCGTACACGAAACAAACATTCCTCGATGACCACTTTGAAATTGGGATCTTCTGCGGATGATACCAAACAAAACGGATCTCTAGATCTCACCAGCTTGATCTTGATTGGAACAGCACCAAGAATATAACGGTCTTGCGCGAATAGATCAGAATGAAGTCTTCCTTCCATGGCGACAGATTTGCTTTCACGTGTATATGCATGGCGTTGTTTTAAGCCCGTGTTGACGTTGGCATCTTGTGCGAGCGGGTTTACTGCATCCATCTTTCCAGCTTTATCTTTATAGAACAGTGCTGAGGTCAAATGTGAATCTTTGGCGTCTTTACTAAAGTTCAGGATCGTTTCGATATACGCTCGCTAAGGGTATGCTGTGCTTGATGGGGGTGACCAGTTTGTTGTTCAGAAATACTTCAACTTGTGAGAATAATGCATGCATCCAAAGGTTTGGAGGTCCAACTTGAATGTCTGCACCCACATTTCCTCCGGCCGCAGTAGTGATCTTTGCTTTAACGTATAGGTAACTGCTTGCTAAGTCGGTATAAACACCAGAATTTGCAGCACATAAAAATTCTATCGTATCTGAAGAAGATATGCTCGTAATAGGATCAACAGCTTCCCAAAATCCCTTTTCCATTACCACTTGAGTCGGTGGAATAGAAAATAAATCGAGTTCAGATTTTGAGCACATACAGGAATCTTTATGCATTGTTTCAAGAGCCATGCCACTTTGGACTATAGTTGTCGAGAGATGTTTTCTGCTTCTTGGTTGGACCGCGAATGGGAGTTTTAGCTGGCGCTGCTCTTTTTATACCCTTTTTGCGACCATTTCCGGTCATTACTTTCTTGGCAACATCAGATACTGCTTGTTTTCCTCGTGATTTAAAAGCTTCTTTTACATTTTTCCTTGGAGTACATCTTGACCGACTTCTGTGGCTGCTTGCAATGCTCTTTTGCCAACAACTTTAGCGCCTTGCTTGAACAGAGGGATAGCATATCTCGCAAGGCTTTTGAAAATACTTCCGATCCCATATCCCCTTTGCATACGTGCACCACGAAACCCAGCGATATTCCCACCACGTTGCTGTCTCAAGAAATGGTCTTTCAATAGTTTAGCATCCACAACTAGTCTTCCGCGCATTTTTTAGATAAAGTACTGAGATCTCTTCTGTCTAAAGTGAAGTGTTGCGATTGACTTCCCGAACTCAAATGAGACGTTTTCGTTTTGGTCATTCTTTATATTTACTTCAACGGTCTCAAAAGAATTTACTTTGACAGGTACGTATTGCAAATTACGAAAACTGGCGTGAACGGTGTTTCCATTTTCCGCTTCGATATTAACGATTCGTAGTAAAGGTACTTTCACATCGCCCACAAACTGTGCATCAACGATATCAGTATAGACATACATGGAGGAAAATCCACCATTGATATCTGCAGGATAGGGACTCGACGTTTTCTTTTCAATAAGTGTGTCCTGGGCAAATCCCAAGACCGTTGCTAATTCTCCGGTAAACCACACAGTTGTGTCGTGTTTTACATCAACCAAAACTTTGCGAGAACTACGATTATAACTAAACTTCACTTTCGTTTGTGTTTCTTTTGACATGCCGGCATTGAGTGCTTTTGTTAGTTGCTCAATAGAAGAATATTGTGTTTCTTTAAGCACGACAGTTTGATAAGGGTACTGCCAATTTTATACAAAAACGTTTGTTGCACTCCACGTTTTAGCGTGCTCCACGTATGTGGGTAATGCAGTTCCGTCAATGCCACTTCCCATTGGCCTGGCAAGACAATGGTTTCGGTCAATTTCACTCGAAAATTTGCCACTGTATTATTTTGAAAATAAGCCATAGAACTATTACTCGGTAACGTGAGATAAAACTGTGTTGCCATATTGAAGACCAACACACAAATGAATACAAGTTATGAGTTTCAAATATATTTATTTCAGATCTTTTACACTCTCTGCTGGTACCCAAGAATTAAACTTGTCAGGATAACCCAACCATTTTACATAATACTCTTTACGTTTATTACGCATGCGTGATCTTATTACTTTTTCTACTCTATAATAGTCACTGTCTGATTTGTTGACTTTCTGAAGTTCCTGCTCGTAAAATGTTCCTTCCAGTTCTTCACCGTCATAATCTCCAATCTTGTAAACAGGCGGTCGTCGAGGCACGCGTTTCGTTACCGTGAACACTTCTTCAGTCCAATTGGGCAAGTATCCTTTCTTAAATGTTCGCTTTGCTTTGCTAATCCGGACTTGGTCCCCAATGTTAAACTTAAACTGGATTGATTTTTTCGACTCCTTCCCGTAGAGTGTTTGCCACACAATATTCTCGTTACTTTTATTCACATCTACCGGTCTCATACCAATACTACAATGTCGAGAATGATTATAAGATTTGACCAGTTTCTGGAGAATGTCAACGTACTTGAGCGTATTGTTCGCTGTAAAGTATTTCCACATTTTCGTCTTGAGCGTACGATTAAACCTTTCAACAATCGATGCCTTGGTTTCGTTGTACGTCGTAAAAAATCGAATGCCATGTTTCTTCAAAAAGGTTTGAAACTGGCTATTGATAAACTCCGTCCCCTTATCAGTGTGAAACATTTTCGGTTTACGGCCTTTCTTGATTATTTTCTCAAAGGCTTTGACAAGATTGTTCCCAGTTTTCGCTTTTATCGCTTCAACCCACGCATATTTGCTGAGTACATCAATAACAGTTAAAACGTACTTGTACCCATTATTCTGTTGACTTAATGAATCCATAATGACTAAGTCTGCCTCCCCCTCATCATCCATGGCTCCAACTATAACACGGTTACGCCTGAAGCGATATCTCACAGGTTTATGCAATGAATAGGCATCTTGCTTTTGTAACCATTGGCGTATTTTATTCCGCGATATCTCATATTTCCCTTCGTTTTTCACGGCGCGATAAACGGAATCTACGCCACCAAAACTTGCGGGGCTTTCTGGATCGTAGTAGATCTGGCTTAGATATTTCTCCGCCATCGATGTCTGAGGCTTGAATTACAATTTTTCCACCACAGCAAGCAGAAATACAGCGTACTTTTCGAAAAATGTTTCGAAGAGAGATTTGTGGTAAACCTTTACAGCAAGGCATCCTTACTCTTCCGAGGTTTGAACAAAATGAAACATCCAGTAATTATAGACTGATATATAAAGCTATCAGTGTGAGTGAGAGTGTTATTAAAATTGGACGTTTACTTCGTTTATGTTTGGGAATAGTAAAAATTCGACATGCCTCGATGGTTTTTTGTACATTGTGACGAATAGATTCCTCGCTATCATTTTGTACACATACCAAAGCTAAATAGGCAATGATGCAACCAAAGTTTGTTACCTTGATCTCTCTGTAGATTTGGTCAAGGTTTAGATCACGAACATTTACTGCACGATATAGATCTCGATGGCGGTCGAGAATTGTATTTATATGAAACGATAAAGTTTGCTTATCAATATCAATTTCATTTCGTTTCAACTCATCAAAAATTATATCTATGTTATCCATGATACTCTCACCACAACGATTGAACAGTAAATGAGACACACAGTATTTATTTTAGTAAATATATGCACATTTACACTAATTAGCTAGCAACGTATTATTATTATAAGAGGTCTATTTTATCAAGTTCACTTGTTAAACCAAATCTACGAAATTCATCATAGGCCTCCTTAGTGTTAGATTTAGAACTATTAAATGTCTCTCCTGTTTCTTCAATCATGTACTGGTATTGTAGTGGATTACTGAAGAGCACGATGCCAGTGTTGGTCACCCGAGGGCCTTGTTGCTTCCATTCGAAGAAACCACAAGAGTCGTCCTTCGGACAGCAGTAAAACAGACGGTTTTGATTCGGACCATCTTTCTTGACTTTTCGTTCACAGCACACCATTCCATGTTGACATAACGGTCTTGGACCTTCGAACACGTCTCCCCATTGCCAGTACTTGCAGGAATTGCTTCGCTCAGAACATACGAAGAAGGGTCGTCCGTAATTATCTTTCATTGTGTCTTTGACCACACATAACTTGGCAAATTTCTGATGTGTAGGACATACGGGATGTATAGAACCACTTGCACGAAACGCAGCTACAGCTCTCGTATACATATAACAATTTTCGTCTGGGCAAAAGAACTCACAGCTTGGTTTTTCCCCACAAAACCAAAATGTACCATTGTTTGTAGTTGTAGAGGCAGCAGCTTTTCCGTGTAGACACTCCATGACTGATGTGGAACTAATGCAAAACTGTGCTTGTTACAAGACGCTTGTCGATTTTATACAGACGCTCGTTAAATCAAACAACCAATCATAGTAAGCCAACATTAATCCCTCCATTGTATCATACACGAGGAGTGACGCTAAAAAACGCGTGGTCAGCAAGTTTTGTTCAATTTCGCCCGAACAGGCCCGCGTGACGTCATTACTTACCTGATCCTGTCCGCGTGACGTCACTACGCACCCTCATTTGTGCGGCCCCTCTTAATTACCTGCATACCCCGCCCCCTTGCATGGTAATTACCTGCATATATAATGATGCGCCGCCCCACGCCACCCCGCGCCGCCCCGCGCCGCCCCAAAAATCCGGATCGATCGGCCCCTATATTACTACTCATATGCCCGAAATCATAATATCGTTTGCTGCTACGTGGGTCATCCTTATAGCTTTTACTGCATGTATGTATCGACGTCTTTCTACTTTGGACAAGTTCATGATATCTCTACCACCGATCTAATAGTAGACTGGATATAGCTTCTCTAGGTGTGAAAAGTGAAGCCAAATTATATATGCGAAAATCACTTCCGGGGATCGCGGAGTGATACAAATTACTATAGAAATGCATGGCGAACAACGTGACCAAGATGATCGTCGGTTTTATTCGTTCAAAGTTGTCCATGCGGAAATAATATTTTATCGCCGCAGACAGTGGTATGGCAACACAATTTCTAGTTTGCTTTCTAATTACGAAGGCAGATTATGATCTACTATACTCAAGCATACTTTTAAAGGAAAGTTAGTTGTTTATTTTATCATATATGCTCAACCTTGATCGACCAACGGGTCTCAAACTTCAATTATCGAATACATCTTACTATAAAGCCTTTTTACAAAATATATAGACATGTCTTTATAGTTAGTATACTAAGATATTTGTATTTTTATATGTTATTATATATATATATATATATATATATATATATATATATATATATATATATATATATATATATATATATATATATATATATATATATATATATAGTTTTCGTTTTACCTCAAAAAACCACAACAGTCTGTTTCATCCGTATAGGAATCATCAGGTGGTGAATAATTTCGAAATTGTAAGTTGCTTTTATGCTATCGAAAGAATGTGCGGAATGCGTGTAGGCGAAACAATGCTTAGGTGAAACAATGCATGCTTGGGTCATTGGGTTTTGTTAACGACCTTGTTTACTCGAAACCGGTTTTTGTGACGACATTTGCCGAAAATTTCGCTTCTTTTATTGAGTAAATTGTCTTTGTTTATGTCTTTCAAAATGCAAAATTTTTCTTCCAAACATAAATTACAGCGTTTTGATCCCCCTGTGTACGAAATAGCGTGTTTTAAAATTGACCATTTGATGGTATAATCCTGATTGTTTTCTTTTAATTTCCAAATATGTTTCGAAAGTTCCGTTTTGTTTGAGTCTTTTTTATGACGAAAAAATGAAGTGTGGTTAGCGTAACGTTCCTTAAATGTAGTCGCTGTCATACCAATGTAGTGTTTAGTGTCGTTCGTGTTGTTCGTTGTGACTGTTGCTTTGTAAATAATGTTGTTGGTCATGCGTTGTTTCGGTAGTGGGCAAGTGTTTTTGTTGTCGCAGTTACAGTTGTCAGTTTCCGTATTCTGTGATTGACTGTTCCTAATTATATGTGCGTTGTGTTTGGTGATTATAGACTTAACGTTGTTCATGCAACTGTAGCTTACTTTTAAAGTGTTTCTGTTAAAAATCTTGTGTAGTTTGTGCTGTAGTGGGAAGTGTTTGTCAATTAAACTTAAGAATTCCCGTCCCATGTTCGTGTTAACGCTCTTACTAAATGGTGGGTTGAACCAAATTATGTTGCGTTGCCTATTCCTACGTGTCCGTTGCGGTGCATTCTCAGTGTACGTAAATTCATGATCAATGTTACTATGTGTAAGAGCGTTCTGGTAAATAGGTGTGGATTCCTTAAATGTTTGTTCGTCCGATGAGAGAAGTGCAATGCGTTTGTTGATAGCTGTAGGTAATTGTCTTGTAATGCTTGGTTGATGGTTTGAGTGTCTGTGGATGTACAATGGATCGTCATTGGGTTTCCTGCATGGTTTGTGTTTTGCGTTGATCAGGTCGAAAGTAACATCTAAAAAATTTACAACGTTCATATTTACTTTGGCGGTGATTTTAAGGTCAAATTGCTCGAAAATTTTGTGTAGCTCTTTTCTAGTTTTGTCTAGTAAACGGGCGGTTTTGCTTTTTATAATAGCCAAACCATCATCTCTATAAAGTCCGATGTTTTCCTTGCCAAACCTCTTACCTAAGTGATTTAAAATGAAAAGGCCTACAAGCTCACAAATTTCAGCGCCGTCGAAACTACCCATAGTGACGTCAAATAAACTGTTGCTTCCGTCTTTTTTTGTCCATAATTTGCCGTTGCCGAAAAGTAGAGATTTTCTTGCATGTTTTATTATTGAAATATCGTTTTCGGTAATGGTATAGTCAAATCCGAAGCCCAGGCCAATGCTTCATTTAAAAGTTTTTCGGAAATAGATGGGTAAAAATCCACAATATCAAATGAAATAAAACTGTGCCTGTCTTTATCGTTTATATTGCCAAACCATGAAATTACTTGTTGCGTATTTCTCCATTGATTTGAATATATATATATATATATATATATATATATATATATATATATATATATATATATATATATATATATATATATATATATATATATATATATAGTTTTTCGTTTTACCTCAAAAAACCACAACAGTCTGTTTCATCGTTAACAAAACCTAATGACCCAAGCATGCATTGTTTCACCTAAGCATTGTTTCGCCTACACACATTCCGCACATTCTTTCGATAGCATAAAAGCAACCTACAATTTCGAAATTATTCACCACCTGATGATTCCTATACGGATGAAACAGACTGTTGTGGTTTTTTGAGGTAAAACGAAAAACTATATTACTCTCTATCTATATGGTATTGAGCACTGTTTGTGTTTCGTAAACCAAAATCTTAAGCTATATATATAAATATATATATATATATATATATATATATATATTTATATATATATATATATATATATATATATATATATATATATATATATATATATATATATATATATATATATATATATATATATATGTGTGTGTGTGTACTTTTTATTTTTTATTCTGTTAAACTGGAAGGCAACCTTAATTAATGAAGCTTTCTGTAGAGTGAATCTACTTTTAACAGTAAAGTTGAATTTTGAATTAGAACAACAAAATTGATTTAAAATGTGGAGTGTATTCAATATTTAATTGAGTATAAATAAATATATAAGAACAAATATAAAATATATCATTCAAAGTTAATTTGAAATAATAATCTGCTTAATTAAACCTCAACCACGGATGGACTCAACTCATTGATACCAAAGTAAAATTGTCAGGCAACTATAGGCAGTGTGATATTCTAACAATAAAAGATAAAATATACATGATTTTTAGGTTGCCTTGGCCAATTGTTGATGAATTATCACTAATTTAAGTTTTTAGCTGCATATACTTTAAAAGCATTGTTTCCATGACCAGTTGAGCTGTTTTGACAATGTCAAGAAACTCCAGGTGACAAAACACAACACTTGAACTGCAACCAGTGTTTCTTTTTTGAATACCGCTGGAACTGGGGTGTGTATAAACCCACAGGCACATGTATAGGGTGTCCCCAAAAATGTCACCTTTGGTGTTGGTTAAGTATACTACATAGCCTTGTTTCCACATGGTCAAAAGACTGAGTAACAATTTTTTAATTAGCCGAAATACAACATTCTAGAACTGAAAATATGTTGAGTGGTTATAACTAATGAATGCGTATCAGGCTATTAGCCAGAAGGGCGTCCAGGTGTCTTGGGACACCCCTAGAACCAGGCTTTTAGCTACAGGATCCTAAAGGAGGGAGTCCAGTTTTGGTACAATGATACATCTACAGTAAAGGGGGAGGGGTGGGGGGGGGGGTTGGTTTGAGAAAACGTTCCTGTGGAAAACTATTGAAGTTTACGTTATTTAATATCAAACGCGTTCGAAACTAAATTGGGATTTTCCAAAGCACGCAATTTCGCGTATTTGTTTTAAATTATGCGGAATTTTTCTTTTTTTCCGCAAAATCTTGATGCTTTCCCAAAATATGTGCAAAAATAAAAAAGCTTGCGCAAAAATTGACGTAAAAATCAAGCCGTGCGGATTTTCTTTCAATACTACATTCGCAAAAACTGGTTAAAAATATTAAAAGCGAAAAATTTCGCATTTGTTAACGCATATTCCATATTTTAAAGTAAATTTTGCGTCCAATTACAAATATCCGCAGAAAACAGGAAATTAACCAGAAAATGTTGACTCCACAGCGCAAATATCGGTTTGGTTGTCGGATTATACGGAATCTTTGTATTCTACTATTTCTTCCGCAAAAACGTGATGAAAAACAAGGTTTAAGTATAAGATTCTCTAAATTAATAAAAGACAACAGAATACTGATCATTGTAAGCTATATAAACGGGTTCAGAATTTCTGAACCCTGAAAATCTGAAATTAATGAAGATAAGCGGAATATTTACGGTGAAGAAAGCTAAAAGGGGTTCAGAATTTCTGAGCCCTAATAATCTAAAATCAATGAACATAAGCGGAATATTTACGGTGAAGAAAGCTAAAAGGGGTTCAGAATTTCTGAACCCTGAAAATTTGAAATCAATGAACATAAGCGGAATATTTACGGCGAAGAAAGCTAGAAGGGGTTCAGAATTTCTATATCGAATAATGCCGTTGGCCTCAGTAATTATCTACTAGAAAATACATGCATGCAGAAACCCTCGCCTTGCTGACAAAACCATTGTATGTTCCGAACATGAAGTTCTAAAATAGTTGTCATGGTAATGTATCGATCAATTCGAAACTTCACCATCCCCCCCCCGGGCATACCCCGGGAATTTGACTTCAAGTCTTCTCCAGGGAGTAGGGAATTTGACGTTCTAAGTCTTCCATGTGGTGGGGCATTTGATAACGGGGTGGGGAATTTGAACCGGAAGTCTTAAAATGTTGCCCGTTTTCGCGTGCTTCCTGCATGCACAGAAAATACTTCGTATTGGCGGCAAATACAGTTTTCTCAGATTTCGAGGAAACGGCCTCAATTTTGTGAAAAAACTGGCTCAAAGAAACGGGCATGGAAAATCTATGTGTTTCATTTGAAGGTATGTACTACATAACTGTGTAAAACTGTTAAATTTCCACAAGGTATCCAAACTGTTTACGCGAATTTCGCTATCTTGTCGAAAACATTTCCGTATATTTTGTACTTTTTGTATTTACTGTTTCATAATTTTCATATGAAGGTGGGGCATTTGAACGCTTAATTTCTTGTTACAGTGGGGCATTTGAAGACATTTTTTGCACAGAGGGTGGAGAATTTGATCAGTCAAATTTCAAAAAGTTCAAATTCCCGTGGTCGGCCCGGGGGGGGGGGATGGCGAAGTTTCGAATTGATCGATACATAACACGATATTTTTTTAAGAATATTCTTACAAATGAGAAATCGCCTAAAAATATCACTTTTAATTACAAAATCATTAATTTCCCAACATATATATCTTAGGTATGTTATTATACGTAATATAAGCCTCAATTTAAGGTAAAATTCAACCACAAACGCTTCGCAAAACGTTTTAAAGTGCTCTTTAACTTGACTACCTTTAATTATTAAAATGGTTTATCGATAAACTTTGAGTTTGCAATAAAATGATTTCAAATTCTCGCTTGCAAATAACTTTGCTTTCTTTTTCATTTAAAAAATTCAATATAATACAAAAGGGAATAAATATTAAAGATACACTGAAATTATATTCTGTCTTGTTTAGTTGTTGCATATACGCAAAGGCCGTTGGGTTTTAAAGCCATTATAAAATCAATATTTAAAACAAACTTACCTTCGTTAACGTCGGCTCCCTTCTTTTAGCCGATTCTTTCGCAGTTTCTTTCTCCGAGAGCTTTTGAAATTTACAAAATATTGCAAAAATGCGAGTAAAAATGAAATATATTCGCAAGAAATTTATCAATCATGAATCATCAAATCAAGAAATATTTGCTATTTCGCTGACGTGATGCAGTCATTTATGCAAACTTTAAATTGGACCAATCAGTGTCCGCTATTCATGACAGTCCGCCATATTTTTGAGGTCAGTGAGGATGACCACCCATCGTTGGTGACCCACGCCCGCGATATTTGATGAACTTTAGACTCCGCTAATGCTTTCGTTTCCCCGGGTGTAAATAGCCGGGGGGAATTAGTACCCTCGCACGGCGCTTCTCGCCGCCGGCTCGGGGATTAATTAACTTTTATTTGAATGACACTTCGCACATTCGCCGTTGGGAATTTGAGAACTCTGACATGGCGGCTGAAACGGTAGAAACAGACCATGCATTATCATTATACATGAACAGTTTTTATATGCGGAGTAAAACGTATTGATAACGTTTAATATAATTTTATAGCACACGCTTACAGATTAAGTAAACATTCTCGAACATTCGACAATGTAACTTATTCTGAGTGCAAGGTGCCAAGGAGGAGTTATCGCAGACTATGTTTTGGAAAGAATTTGCCGTGTGAAAAGTGACACGCCGTTAGACCTTCAATATTATTTTACGATATAAAGAGAGGGTGTATAAACTATTTTGGATCCAACCTGGCTTTCAAAGAATTGTAGCATTAAACTACGGACATTAGCGCTGAACCGAACTTTACAACGACAACGCTATGGTGTGCTATAGCCTAAATACGTTTTGCTGTTATATGCATCGTGTTATTCAGTTATTGACTTTATATTAAATACTGTCGTTTGCTCTATTGTCATGTTTGCTTATTTTCGTTTAGCTAATTTATAACTTTAGTTTTATTACTAATTTGTATCACGATTTGTCAGCTGCATTGTTTGGCCAGTTTGATAAATATAAACAAATTGTATCAAAGCTAGAAAAACCTCACAGAATGCTTTCATTCGGCCACAATGAACCCAGTGTTAATATTTAACCGTTTTATGCTATGTCCATCAGGGGCCAGTCAAAGGTGGGTTTATACTTATAGGGCCAACCCTGTTAAAATTTAACCTTTACCTGCTGTTTTAGTTTGTGTATTTCTGCACGTCTGTTTATGTATTTCAAAACTGCAGAGAAATATTAAAATTCCAATCCAGACAAGATCTCTGATAAAATATTTCCAAATTTATAAATAAGCCGTCAGGAAGTTTGCAAGTTTGCTTTGAATTTTAGCTTGACCTGAGGTTAAGCTAAGTTAGCTAATCCGGCTTTGAACAACCAGCCCCAGATAGCTAAAATGTAAATGCCACGGACTCAATCACTGTTGACAAATTCGTCAGACCAAGCCTTGTGTCAATGGTTCAAGCCGGGTAGTTATTAAATTGAGTATATATTAAAACATAAGAATAAGAAGCAATTAAGCAATTTTGGTGATTTGAACTGTCAAATGAAACATATTTATTATACATATTACCAGTTGCTCGAATGTCAAGGTGAACAAGAAACAGGGTGGGTGCCACACTCTTTATAGTTTGCTCATGTCCTTGCCTAAGTTAGAAGGTATATGTATGTATTGTTCATCCGACATTGGATCGAATTACCAGAGTCAAAGGCTATTTGCCAGACAGTGGCTGACACAAGTTATCCTTGTTTGTTCAATGTGTGGTTAAGTTGTGTAGATGTCTGCCTACTGTGCTAGGTTACATATTAGGGACCTTTAGCTGGCAGGACGGCGACGGCTATTAACACAATGAAATTTATGACAGTGTAGAAAGAAATTGCATAATTAAAGTCCCTTGGGAGTGTTAGACGTCGTCCTTGCTCTGTTTACAATAGCAAAACAAAGATTTTCACGTTTTGTACACAACGTCTGCCTTTCAAGCAGCGAGAAGTCGTCCTTGCCAAATTGGCTTAGTGGAAGTCTTCTCAACTATAAACCTCTGTCTTAACTTTCTAAATTGCATGACATTCATACAACGGATAATACAAGACATGTTGATCTTAAAGTTACTTATTTGAACGAGTTTGTTTTGGCCGTCGCGTTGCCGTCGCCTATTTGCTAAAGGTCCCTATTGAATCACAAGGTCACTCTTAATTTGTTTTGTCATGTTGCATTATGCACAATGTGCTCTACTTTATTACTTTACTCTGTCTATTGCCAGATGATTTTACTTACTCAAGGTCTCCCATGAATGGGTTAAAAACTATTCTGCCGAATGGGTTAATTGTATGTATATTGGGTTCTGGGATCAGGTCAGCTGTTATACAGTGTTTTAATAAATTATGGCACTAACAGACGATGGCATTGTCCATCTATAGAAGGAATTTGGTATAAATATTGTTTGTACACAATTTCTGTTTTTTGGCAGTCTGTGATAAAAGAATAGCTGTGTTATTATTATATGTTATGAATATGTAAATTAATGGATTATGTAAGGAGCCCAGAGTTTGAAGCGAGCAGAGAAAAAACAGGACAAGCAAGGAAGGTGTTCCTAAACATTTAAAAACCGACGAAGACCTTCAGGAGAAGAACAACTTGGAAAGACATCTTGCTTTTGTTGGAAGTATACTGAAGTTGTCTGACTATATACGCCCAAGTTCATTTGAGATCGACAGAAAACCACTTCGAAGCGATTTAAGAATGTTCAGGTTGTCAGCAAGTTTGGTCACGATTTTGTTTATAAGACACAGCCGCTAAAATTCTAAACAAACAAGATACGACGCTGTTATGTGTTTGATACTACGCGGAATATTAAGCGCTGTGGGCTAGCTGAAGAAAGAGCTACAGTCTGTTGGACTCGGGTTTGTTAAAAAAATACTTTAGGAAATTACATGTAGATAACTCTTAGTAATTACAGAATTAACTTTTATGTTAATTGTAGTACATTGGGTTTTATTGACTTAGGTAATTGTGAACTGCAGCGCCCACGTCGGCGATAGAAATCGTCACAATTGGTGGCAGTGGTGGGATAATCAAGGCTGCGAAGTGTTATTAGTAAATTGTAGTGTCAGGATGACTGACTATAATGACTGGCAATTAGATGCGCTACGGGAGTAATGTACTAGAAGAGAATTAACAATAAATTCAAAAGACGGTGTTAAGACATTGGCTGCCAGATTACGTACATATGATATAAATTTTGTTGTTGGGAAAACGGATGAGGCACAAGCATTAGCTCACGATACGCAACCTAGAGAGTTTGAGAATGATGAACATATGCAAAATCTTTCAGATAGCCTGGGTAAATTGAAATTGGCCAGTGATCTGCCGATGAAAAATGGGAGCGAAATTCCCAGGGATACTTTAGTTTTCGGGAGAGGATGGAGCTCTTACGCTTTGAGCGGGACTTAGAACGTGAGAGAGAGGAGAGAGAAATCAGAAGAGAGGAGGGTAGACAACGAGATAGATTTGAAGATAGGGCGTTTGAGGTGGAACTATAGAGAGAAAGAGTTAAGAGGCTGTCTCACTAAAAACCGACCACTGATTTTCGTTTTAAAAATCGATTTTCCCTATATTCTGTTGATAGATAGATATTCCCATGCTAATCACAAAAATCGATTTTGTTTTGTTGAGAAATGTATTTACGATATTTTTCGAGCATTCAAATGACACTGCCGTGCCGAGTAATTAATGAGCTTTGACAAGCTCAAAATACATCAAACTTTAAGGCTGTGTAAAAAAGTTATTGCTTCACTAAATTCAATATTTTTTTTTGTGATATGAAAAACATTTCTTACTGTTTCTTTGACAAAAATATTGCAAGGAAATAGTGACTACCTGCGTGTTGAACGGATTAAACGTTACCCTATGTATAAAGACGTATTAAAATTGCAAAAACGATTCTCGGATTTGTGTGTTCGTGGAGGAATAATTTTCGAACTTTGTTGCCACTTACACTTGCACATTCTTCTGATGGTTGGTTGGTATACGAAATTCACTTTAAAGAACCCTTCAAAACTCTCAAAAACTCAAAAGAGCTGCGAAAATCTCTATTTCTTGCAAAATGTATGAAAATACACAACCTTTTATCCTGCTGTTGCTTCTATCGTATTGTTTACAATGGTTGATTAGGTCTCAGTCCAACGCTTCGAAGAAGGGGGAGTAGCTCTGGGACTGGGGGAGTTTTGGGGAGTAGGGTTTAAAGAAAATTAAAAATGGAAAGTGGGGAATTTCAAGGTGTGATTCAATATATCAGGGCCATACGCAGGAATTTTTTACCAGGGGGGCAGTCACACGTTACGTACGAACGCCCCCTCCCGTCGGACGAAAAATTTACCCCTTTTTTATTATTATTATTAATAATAATAATATTTTAAATCATTAATAATTTATTATTATTATTAATAATATTATTATTATTCTTATCCTTACTATACATCCTTGAGTTAACAAATCAGCTCTGCCTTTTAGTGCATCTCAGCGTAAGTGGACATATGGTTGAGCCCAGTGCGTGCACTATGTTGAGTGCATATTAGTCATGGTTGAGCCCAGTTTCTTTATCACTTGACTTCAAAACTCGGCAAGTTGGTTGCGTTATTCCGCTGTTAATTGAGAAAAGAACTCTTTATAGCTGTGTTTGAGAGTTAATAAAACACTTGTGTTAGATAAACGCAAAGTAGTAGAAATAAAAAGTAATAAAAAGATGATAAATAAATATGATAATGGTGATAATGATAAAGATGATGATGAATATAAAGATAAATAAAAACACTAGAAAATACTTCCTTACCTCGTTACATTCACATTCTGAAACCACGTTCTTAAGTTTACTGATCAGCTCTGCCTTCTTGTCTTTTGATTTATAAGGTATTTCTATATAGTTGTGTCAGGATTCATTTGAGCATTGGAACGTTGAAAGTGGACAACTTGTCTTGGTGATAATAATCACAAATGTCATACATGTCATACGTTATGGGGTGCTTCAGCCCGATTTCATCATGAATCTCATTCACCAAACCGCGTCTTTCCGTGTCCTCTAACAAACATTCAACATCTTCTTCGTTGTCACTTGAAAACCCGACCAGTAACCCATGCTGCTTGCGCTGTTTTGCTGCAAGTCGAGAAAAGAAACCCTTGATTTGTGTTTTTGTCAACCATTCGTTGCGACTGAACTGACGATCGTCGGATGTGTTTCTAGAGTTCCTCATGTCCTTTTCAACTTGCTCAAGGTCTGCCTTGCGTCCGGTCTTTTCACCAAGTAGAAAAATTCTTGTTAAATATTCTTTGACTTTAGGAGAGAAACGCTTGGAACCAGACGTTAGCTTGTTAATCGCCCAACCCATTTCTAGATTTCGTTTTGATTTTTCCGCAGAGGTTGAAACTAAGGCATCCTCGGCAGTAGCTTCTTGAACCACGTCAACACTTGCAAACTTCAACACCCAATCTCGTTTAATCTTGTTGTATATGCTCTCTTGTTTCGTGGTTGTATGCTCATCAGCATTAAGGTGTAGCTCTAGATCCGAGAATTCACGAAACACTTTTGAACATCCAGGAAAGGAGCATTCAAAGATATGTACTTGTTCATCTTGACCAAATATTTCTGTACTTGGTAGTGCACTTTCTTTTCGATCCCAACACTTCGCCTTTTGTGGAGGCACGAAGAAACCTTCACCTTCTTCTTGGGTAATAAGTGTTGTTGGCCCTTGATGTTGTTGATAGACTTTGTCATAACCAATCAGCTTTCCGTTTCCAATGCCATATGCCTTCGAAACCTTTATGCCATCATCTTTAAACTGAAAGTTATGAAAGCTTGCAAATCCGTCCAATTATAACCAGGTCTTTTTTTGACTCATCAACATTATTTACAGAAGCTGATGTTCCTCTTACTGGATGTTGCTGAAGCGATTTCTTTATATCAGATGCAGTAAGAATGTCGTGACCTTCATTTGCATATGTGCAAATGGAATTCTTCATTGGACAGATGATACGGTCGCACACATCCTTGCCACTTTGGGGTTCAGAATAATCGTAGCTCATGACTTTGATTCCAACTCTGTCTGCGATATCTTTCACTGCGGCAATTAAACAGTTGTTGTGATAGCAACCGGCCTCGTCTGATCGCAGGTAAGCCTTCTCAAACTGGGGATCTTGCTGTTTGAGATGCAGAAGGAGATGCTCGATTATGGATGCAATTGTATACCAGTCTTGTGCACACTGATCAAATATATGAGTATACGAGCTAACACTGATCTTGCCAGATACTTTATCGTGCGAGATGACACTGGTGACATGCCAACTAAGACCTCTTTTACCATACCAGTCAGTTTGTTTCTCGCGGTATCGAAGCTGCAAGAACTTCATAGCCCAATCCATCACAATAACTTGGAGCTACTGTCCAACTGATTTAAAACATCTTGCTTTGCTCGTTCTTGGTTCGCAGATCTCATATGATTCTTCCATTGGTTGATGGCTTTTTCAGCTTTCTTGAAATCGTAAAGAAAGTCTCCTCTTTGCTCATCGCTGTACATTTTGACTTGTTTGTCTTCAATAGCTTCTTCTATGTTGATAAGACATACCTTGATACCTTCACACTGGCTACAGGTACTTGTGTGGTCATGCGTACACCTCTCTTGAAGTTCTGAGTTGTCTGGGTCACTGAGAGAAAATTTACGGCAGTGGTCTGCACAGGAACTTTCACTTTGTTGACAATGACTGCGATATCCTGTCTTCAAATATCGCTTTCCCTCATGGATGGTTTTTCTTGTCGCTTCGCACCATTTCTTGCCTTTACCCAGCTGTTCAAGCTCTTCGACTATTTTAACCATTTGCTCGAAACCTGATGATCCATCAGCTGCAATGTTGTCAATTCCGCTTAAGTACTTTTGTTGGGAGGATTCCCTGACTTGGAGAATACGGAATAAAGTTGCACGGCTTAGCGACGTCGCATTTTCTTCTTTACAAAACTGGAGATACTGTTTTACCATGGTCGAACGTGTGACAGTTCGAATCACATTTGGCATAGAAAGCTTCTCGCCGCTATCAAGTTGGATTTTTCTGATTCCATATGCTACGTCCTGATAGAAATAGGGTCTATTTATGAAATCCACAAAGTGATCAACCAATACCTTGTCCAATCGCACGCGAAACGATGGAGACTTTTCAACAGTCCAGCCAGGTCCAGCATTTTGAGCATGTGCTCTTGCTCTCTTTACTTGCCAAGTCGTCAGATGTTCATAAGGCTCATGCAGCTTTTGAAGCTTCTTAACTGAGAAGCGGTAAGCAAAAATACTAAGAATTTGGGTCTTAAGGTTTTTGGTAGGTGCATTCTTTTATGCTTGCATAAGGGATACTAGATCTTCAGAGATACTCTCGTGCTCAGGAATCTGAGCGCATGATTCTAAGAGTCTCTCCCCGGTATTTGGAGCGATAATGTTACACACAACACTGCAACCTTCTATTGCGCGGTCAATGCATATTTACTTATCACTCTCTGTGGCTTCATCCCAGGTAGATTTCAGCTGAAATGTTAATGGATTGATGTTTCCAACTTTGGTCTTTGTTGATAAATTGGCCATAGCTCCATTATACATGGGAACCACTGCATCCAAACTCTCTGCTCCTTCTTCCTGAGAACTTCCACTGCTTGGTCTCAACCATTGCCCAGGTGTCCACATGTCATTGTCATCTGTTGCAACCGCTTGAGTTACACTTGGAGTAGGCGGGATAGTTGGTTGTAAATTGAGTGCACCAAATCTCTCAGCAAGTCTACAGGGGGAGGGTAAATGAAACAATCAAATGAAGAAAGACAGCGCTTTTTACACATACAAAAACACAAATTAAATATTTTGTTATTATTTATTGTAAACATAAAAGTAATTATAAAAGTTGGATAAAAGACTAAAAGAAGAATTGAAAAAAGAGAAAGAAATTGCAATCGTCTTTGGTATTTCCCGTAATAATGTACAGTGCGCGCTTTTTTTAAACATATTTATCCGCTAGTCTTTATCTACTGTAGCCTCCTTTTTTCTTGTATTCTTTGTTGGATGTGTAGTTTTGTTTCTTCTGTTTTGTTCTTCTGTAAATCAGTAATGAGTCTCAAAATCAGGCCCGTAGCTGGCTTACATTTTTTTGGGGGGGGAGGGGGCACAGTGTAATCTCGCGTGACGTCCACCTCCCCCCGTCGGGCGAAAAATTTTTACCTCACTCCTTCCTAATCTTGCGTGACCTCCCCCCGTCGGACGATAAATACACCCCTCGGAAATTTTTAGTTATTTGCTTTGTAATCTCAAGATGGTGGAGAGTAGAAAGTGGAGAGTAGAAAGAAACATCCTACAAGGTTTCAAAATAAGAAATTCTCATCTAGTTTATCTGTACAGAGACAGAGAAGAAAAGAAACATTTGCTGCAGCTCAAAAAATTTATGGTGGAAGTGAAGAAACAGAAGTACCGGGAGCAATAGGGATTGTGGACACAGCATTGGTTAAGTGTAGTCAGAGTATTTTAGTAGATGTAATGTCGGTTAATCAAAAGTTTAATCAATCAGTTATGCCTAGTTTTTACAAGCCTAAGTTAGGAGAATTTGAGTCTTCCACTGAAAACATGATTCGCAGCGTTTCAGTATATTATAGCGGTGGTGTAGCCGGAAAAAAAAGTATAGGAAAATATACAAAGATTCCAGCTACAAGATTGCTATGCAAAGTAAGGGTAAAAAACGTGTTCGGCTATCCGTCAATAATTGTCCCATCCCTAGGCTTGTGCCATATAACAAATTAATGCCTAAAGTCTATACCAGTAGGAAGCTGTAGGATCTATGTATAGTGTATATGAAACACTTTGTGAAGGTCTTGATGAGGAATACAAAGTACATGGTTGTTATAGGAATTTGGCAGAATTGTTGATAAAGTTGGCAGAATTTTATTTAAGCGGTTGTAGTGGTCACACACTTGTGTGGTTTGAGGAAGAATACAAGTTTTATGTTTCCCTGGGTGGTGATGGGGCGCCTTTTGGGAAACATGATACTGCATGTGCGTGGTTGGTTGGATTTTTGAACATTGGCCGAGGAATTTTGAGTAGCAATGAAAAAATTTTGTTATTCGGTGCTAATTGTTCAGAAAATTGCATTCCAGTTCAACGTTATATTAAGATGCTAGTGTCTGATGTACAACACCTTGAACAGCAAACTTTTAAATGCACATACATTACATCAGAAAGCCAGACATGTACAGTTGATATCAAATTTCATATCTCGGAATTCCCTAACGATTTGAAGATGGTTGCATTTTTGTGCGGTGAGTTGACTAATAGTGCCACATATTTTTGCTCATTTGCCAATGTTTCTAGCAAAGATGCCACTAATTTAAACGGCCAGTTTGGCAAGGAAAAAGACAAAAAATGGCATCGGTGGAATTATTCGCAAAGGGTACAAGTAGCCAAAAGTGTTGAAGCGTTCAAGCAAACTGTCGCAAAGCAAAATATAGCAGAAATTACTAAGCGATCCAAAGTAACTAATTTCATAGCCGGCAAAAGAAGTAGGCAAGAATTTAAACCACTCCTAGGCCCAATGGTTGATAGGATCCATATTGATCCTTTGCACCTAAAAAATAATGCATGTGCACTAGCCCACAGGCTACTTCTACAAGAGGTATTACTGATTTCTCAATTTTTTGCAGGTTCCCAGCACTTCGCCATTTCACAAATATATTGATGCAATGAGAACTAAGTGCAATCTTAGAAGACTTGCAAACAAAATTATTAGGTGGTTCAATGAAAACCGAGATAGCAAGTTTGATTATAGATTCACCGGAAAAGATTCTCGGTGCTTTTTGCAGAACTTCATGTTTCTAATTGCTGCTATGGAACCATTTTTGAAAGATAAAACTAAGGCATTGTTTACATTTCATGTACTTGCTTACTTGTGTTTAACCCTGCGGGATTGTGTTTCTGTGTTCAGTCGAATCGATGTAATCGATTCACAGTTAGATGATTTGGAGAAAAACTGTCGAACATATCTTGTCCTACATTATCTGTATTTTGACCACCACCCTACTGCATGGACATTGGGAAACATTGTTCCTGAGCATGCTAGAGATATGAAAGTGAAGTATGGTAAAGGACTTGGTCTTAATTCGATGGAGGAGAGGGAGTCAAAACATATATCCATCTCAAGATACAGCAAAAACACCAATTTTAAGGCCAGGTGGGAGCAAATTTTTCAACATGAGTATGTTTCGCTTGTGTGGTTGAGGGAAAAGGGCTACAATTTTGAAAAACCAGCATCCGAATGCTGTTCGCGTTATATGTATATCCCTAAGCGTGCCACTGAAGATTCTAAATTTTGCAATTGTGGGTGCGAAAAACAGGTTCAGTCTGCCAGTTGCAGGTTTTGTAACCATAAATTGAGGAAAAAAAATTATGGATATAAGGTTAAGGGTTTTTTAAAAAAATAGGCCATGTAGATTGCATGTTGTTGGTTGCATGTTGTTGGTTGCAAGATGTTGTTGGTTGCAAGACATGTATAAAGTATTGGAGATATTCATGTTGGGGGTTAAATATGATATATTTTGGGTCGAAAGTTCTGTTCGGCATCAGAAATTCTACAACATTTGCATTGTACTTTGTATCTTTTAAGTTACACATCTTGCCTAAAGCAGTGAGTGCGTGTATGCTAAAATTGGCACCTCATACATTCCTCATGCTGGCACAAGCCTTTACGTTGGTGAAATACGGCGTGTTTCAGTATTTCATGTTTATCTATGACTTTTAATAAATAATAAGGATTTGGGGTTTCTGGAAAGGATTTGTT